>PYHX02000413.1:81866506-81917650 GCA_004302925.2 Cochliomyia hominivorax | reverse complement strand
TTTTCAACATCAGGCAAATTATTTGAAGTATAAAATTGTACACCCGGTTGATTGGTTAAAATCTCTAACCAGCGACCACTTTCCGGATGTTCAACACGAGCAATACGAGTCGTTTTATTACCCTCCAAATTCACACAATAACAATTGTCATAACCTTTAATGGGCTTATCAGTAAACAATGGCAAACGATCAGACATTTTAGCTGGAGATTTCAGATCATAAACAGTATTTGCTACTGGTGCCAATTTACCAGTAGGTATCTGATCTAAATCAGTATCCACTATATTGTCAGCATTAATCATGACGGTATGTTGTAAGAGACCTTGTTTTCCTGAATTGTGACCAGCCAAATTAAAATATGCATGATTTGTAACATTGACACAGGTCGTTTGATTGGTGGTCGCTTCGATTTGCATGCGAAATTCATTGGCGTCGTTTAGGGTACAGGTAATAGTGCAAGTTACTTCACCAGGATAACCCTCATGGCCATCAGGAGAAATATGTTTGAAAACAACACCATCCGGTAAAAGTTTCTCTATATCCCAGATGACACTATCAAAACCAATAAAACCGCCATGTAATTGATATTTATCTTTGAAATTCTTAGTAACTTGTATCTCTTTGCCATTTAGGGTAAAACGGCCATTGGCCACACGATTTGCTACACGACCCATAGTAGCTCCTATATATGCTGGTTGGGTAGCTATATAACCCTCAACATTATCGAAACTTAAAGATAATTCATCAACTTGACCATTTTTATCAGGCAGTCGAACACTGGCAATATTAACGCCCAACGTTAAAAGTTGTACAGACATTTGATTAGCATTCGAGAGAGTAATGCGTTGTACTTTGGCGGGTTTCTTGGACATAGGATCGGTAATGGTACCAAAATCTTCTTCTTTTACCACAACCATCATGAAAACTGGAAATATTAGAAAAAATAAAATTTTGAATTTAGAAATCAAAATTTCAAATCAAAAAAAGAATTGTTTGCTTTAAATTTTATCTGTTCATTTATTAGACCAGTTTGTGGTGTATTTCATAGACCAGTTTGTGGTGTATTTCATAGACCAGTTTGTGGTCTATTTCATAGACCAGTTTGTGGTCTATTTCATAGACCAGTTTGTGGTCTATTTCATAGACCAGTTTGTGGTCTATTTCATAGACCAGTTTGTGGTCTATTTCATAGACCAGTTTGTGGTCTATTTCATAGACCAGTTTGTGGTCTATTTCATAGACCAGTTTGTGGTCTATTTCATAGACCAGTTTGTGGTCTATTTCATAGACCAGTTTGTGGTCTATTTCATAGACCAGTTTGTGGTCTATTTCATAGACCAGTTTGTGGTCTATTTCATAGACCAGTTTGTGGTCTATTTCATAGACCAGTTTGTGGTCTTAATTTCATCATAGACCAGTTTGTGGTCTATTTATCACGCTTCATTTTTTATCCTAAATATTAAATGCCAGCTCTGTTTGATGGCAAATCCATTGGCGACTCTTCTGTTATGAGTTTTTATGGAGAGAAAATAGTTTGCATTTAGAAGTGCAAAAAGAGAGAAGAGTAGTTTTTGGTTAATTATTCATTGGAGTTTTTTATTGTAAAAATATTTATTTAATTAAATAAAATTTAAAAAAAAGATATATTTATTTAAATAATTCAAATAAGAATGTAATAAAATTAAAAAATATTTTTAATTGAAAAAAAGTCAAAAACTAAAAGAACTTCTTGAGCGGATGTGAATGATTTTCTTATTGACATTAGCATGGCATAGATATGACAGCATTATTATGATTATCATATTCTGTCTAGTGTTATTGATAATTCAAAATAATAAATTTTAATACTTTTTTATTTCTTTTAATAAAAATTAACTTATTTAAGCTTTTTTTATAATTTGTTTTGCTATTGCATAAATATTTTTTTTCTTACTTACCTTTCAAATATCTTTTATCGCAACTTTTTTTTATTCTAACACCAGTGTTTTGGGTTCAAGTGCTCAAATGCAACTAAACTAAATAATTTTAATAAAATCCTCTTTAACACCATCAAAACTTTTGAAAACAAAAACAAATTTAACAAGTAAGAACGTTAAAGTTGATCAAGCCTGAATATCTTATACCCTACACCAGATTGTTGGTTTGAAATGGTAGTTAAGCAAAATTAATGAACGACTCTCGCAAATTTAATTAAATTGTTTATTCTTAAGTGTGCAGTACATTATTGTTAAACTTACAATTACGTCAAATTTATGCGTTTTTAAATGGGAGCTAGAAGATATTATAGACCGACCCTCGTATAATTTGTACGTCGATTTTTGCTTATATTTGTCGTAATTTGACCAATAACATCGATTTAGAATATCATTAGTCTTATTTTTTGCTTAAATCGCTTTATATTTAAGACTTTTAAGAGCTTAAAACCTAATCCGAGAGAATATTTAAATGGGAGGCATCTCAAGTATTGGAGCGATCATGGCCAATTAGTTGGGCCAAAGTAATAATATGCACCAAATTTCATTAAGATACGATTAAAAAATTCCACCTGTGGAGTGTTCATAACGTTAACATAGATATCTGGCCAAACAGACAGACGCACGGACATCGCTTAATCGATTAAAAATGTATTTCTTAGACAAACGGTATACTTAAAAGTGTGTTTAACATCATTTTCTGTATGTTACAAACATCAGTACAAATGCATAATACCCAAACCATCTACGGTGGTGTAGGGTATAAACATCTGTTGATTTAAGTATTGAGTTAATAAACCATAAATTATTTTTCTTCCTCTCTACACACACACACACACACAAAAACACTAACAATTCTATTTAAAATAATTTATTTAATTAAGAAAATTATTTTGTTTACTCTTATTTTAATACTTGAGAGCGAAAATATCATGTGGATGACAGCCAATGGAGAGACTACATAAATAAATCGCTCAAATAATGCAATTTTATTTGTTTAATTTGCCATAACTACTCAACAATC
This sequence comes from Cochliomyia hominivorax, assembly GCA_004302925.2. Classification (NCBI taxonomy): domain Eukaryota; kingdom Metazoa; phylum Arthropoda; class Insecta; order Diptera; family Calliphoridae; genus Cochliomyia; species Cochliomyia hominivorax. The sequence continues at coordinate 81,914,653 of PYHX02000413.1, read as the reverse complement.
AATCAATTGATAAAGTAATAGTTTTTAATTAAATATTATTTATTTTCTTATTAAATAGAAACTCAAAGAAAATATAAACAACAAAATCGAAGAAGGTGTGTACTCAGGCATTTAAATATATAACAAAGAAATAATTATTTACATTGTAAAGTAAAGGATGGAAGTGTTGGGCGAATAAGTATGTGTGAAGATTATTAAGTGGCAAGAAAATGTTTGACATTTGATAGTTGAATGTCATTTACTCTAAATAATGTTCGAAATGTAAACAATAATTATTTTATCTTTATTTAAAATAAATAAATAAGTTCTAATGAAAATATTTGTTACTTTTATTGTAATTTTCTTCTGAAAGTTTGCTTTAATTAAGATTAAAAAAGATGTAAGTAGAACACATTAACATTCTTGTAACAGATCTATTAAGATTTCATAGAAAATATTTTATTGTAAACTGAAACTAAGGAATGTTTATATGAATGTTTCGCTTCAAAAATTAATATCAAATATTAACATTATTAAAAAAAAGCACGTAAGAAACTTTTCATCAGTCACACAGTGGTCCCAAAACGCATTTTTTGCAAATATTTCTAAAACGCTGAAACTACGGCGTATTTTTTAATGAAATTTCGTATGTAAATTGTTATTGTGTTTTCTAATTGATTTGGAGAAGCACATGTTTCTAGTGGATCTTGGGGATAAGAAAAAGATCTCCAAAATTGGTCACCCCGATTACGAACATTTTTCTAAAGGCGACCAAAAAGTTATTTTTGGAAAAAAATTCATTTATTAAGTGATTAAGTGATCACCTTTCCAATGATACTAAACACTTGTATAAATGTTTTACAGCACTCTCTCAAATTTAACTGAAACTTGGCTCCCTCAATAGAAATTTGCTTATTTTTCTTCAAATGTTGTGTAAGTCGATTTTTAATGTTGATATGTCACACAATTATTGTTAAGGTACTTTCCGAGTGTTTTGGAAGAGCATCAGTTTCTAGCTCCCTTTAGGTCCGGGGCAGTATCTGAGGTAATGGAAATCCGAGGCCTCTAAGAATGTTCATGTGAAATTTCGTAAAAAAGCTTTTAAAAGTTCCAAACGAGTTACTTAAATAATACCCCAAATCTTGAAACGAAAGAGATATCTTTTGAAATTTTACATAAGCACTAAGAAAATAAGTGAAAGAAACATATTTTTCAAAATTTTCAATGATTTTGTAACATTGGTACTACACTATTAGCTTTTTTGTGAATAAAATTATATTAAAAAAATTGCAGAAATGGTTTAATCTTTTATATATTATTAGAGAGGTCTCCTTAAGGCCTTTTAAACGATATCCATATTGTTATCACAAAGTTAATATGGAATGAATGAAAATATCGAAACTTCAGATTAGTATATCTCGAAAACTATAGGAGAACGAAAGAGAATTCCTACTTTGTTTTATTATCCCCACACCACCGTAGGTGGTTACAGTATTAATGTGCTGATGTTTGTAACACACAGAAAAAATGGTGTTACCCCACCGTTCGACGTCCATTCGTCCGTCTGCATGTCCGGCCGATTTTTAGCTCATAAAATCCTAAATGCAAACGAATTTTTGCAAAAATAAGTGTTATGATATTCTAAATTGTTCACCAAATTATGCGAGAGTCGGTCCATTACTTCTCATAGGTCCCATACAAGATCCCTTCATATACTTTGGTATTGCTATATCAACTGGTCAAATTATTATAGATAAAAGCTTGATCGATTTTTACTTGTTTTTTATTAAAGAACTTTTATAATAAATTGTATAGAAGTTCAGATTTCTACCAATAACATTGGAATCTCGTTTTTGTTCCAAAAGGCATTTTTCAACATTTGGTCACCCTAAACTAACTCACCATTAAATTCGCTTTAAACTAACGGTAAAATAAATGACATGTTCTGTTTTTATTACGCTCAATAAATACATTTATTTTATTTTCTTCTTCCGTAACAAGAAATAAGAAGAAAAATAATATTTCCATAGAACTATTTCTATAGCAGATTTAATAAAAATTTTCATTAATAATTTAATAATAAACCAACAGCAAAAAACTAAGTTTAAGAGACTATTCAATTTTTTGATTAAATCATATTTTAACTTTTAAATCAATTTTCATTGAAATATAAAAATAGGTGTTCATAAGAAAGAACTGCTTAATAAATTGTTGTTAATTAACTTTTTGTGAGTACACGATAATAAATATTATTTATTAAGTCCAAACTCTGGCAATAAAATTTTTAAAACTCAGTCTGTTCCAAAAATTATAAAAAAACCTTACATGTTAATTTAGCACAATCCATCATAGCCTTTAAGGGAGGGGGAAAAGTAGGGAGGACGTATAGAAAGAAATTAATATTTATTAATATTAAACAAGCGTACACCATGGAATTGAGGCAATTTGGGTAGAGTGACAATAACCAGGGAAATAAAATTTGCTATAAAATGATCGGTATCATTACGGGTATACAAACAGCAGAGAAGGAATCTATAAAATAGAAAATTACATTTACCAAAACAATTTTATTAAAGATTTCCTAGACTTACAAAACAATTGGTACGGCTGTTAAAAATTTACGTGTAGCTGTAAATTGTTCACCATCATCGATTTGTTCCCAGTGTGTCAATTGGCGACCCGTGTCATTTTCAATAGAAAACCATGGAGCTCCTTTAATAATATGTAGGAAATACAAATGAGCCTAGAAATAATAAATGAATGTCATATTATATATTTTCCTTTTAAACCTGTTCAATTTACCGCATTATGCATTAAATTGGTTAAAGTCCAGGCCATGGGTATGGAAATAAAGGGTACGGACAATAATATCAAATGAGCCGATAAGACACCCAAAAAATATGCCAACCACATACCACGCGCTCCCAGCCAAGTAGCATTCGGATTGGGTTCACCATGTCCACCGGCTATAACTGTCATTTTGTTATTATTCTTCGTTTGTTAATTATTTAATAAAAAATTGTATACAATTTTTTCCGTCTGTTTCGAGTGTATGAATAATATTTGCAAGTTCTTTGTGTGTTTTGCTTAATGATTATTTTTTCTGTTTTGCACGTACACATATACACAACGTCGACAGACAGTCAGTAGTTTTTTCCATCTCTTCTTTATTGTTTTTTTCGTTATTGATAAAAACAGAATGACGATAGTGTTGTCGTTATTTAAAAAGTGAAGTGGGGTTGCCAGTTTAATGGGAATTTTTAATGATCATGTGGGCAATAATAGGGTACCAAATGATAGCTTGAAGTATTGTCTATATGTTTTTATATAGATGAGAATACCGTTATGTAAATTACTTTTGAGATTTCATTACTTTAGTGAGAAAAATCTAATGGTAAAAATCATATATATGACTCTTACTTCTGAATGGATTTTTAATATACATCACTGAATAGCTATTTTGAGGACCTTTCTAATAATATCTGTATAATTAACATTTATTAACTTTGAGACCAAAAAACAGAACCATATTACGAAAGTTCTGGTGTCTATATTACGAAATTTTTTGGGAGAATTGAAAAATATTATACTTCGTTTTATTTATTGTATGAAAGGTAATATTATAACAAAATTTGTTAATTCAATACTTCAGGGATTTTAATTTAAGATCTTCAATTTTTTTAATAAATGCCGCTTTTCGCTTGACGCTTGCATTATATTTTTCGATACGACAAACACTTGTTTTGTAAACAAATTCGTTTGGAAGCTGACAAAAAACAAAGGCGTATACTTTCAAATAGAATCTTTATTAAATTACGTTAAAAAAAAACTAAACATTTATCTTTTTAATCAATTTTCAATGATAATCTTAGTTTAACAATTAAAATTACATTATTTTTATTTTTTTTAACATTACATTGTTTACATTTGCAACAAGTCTCAACAAACCCTCAGCCGCCATTTTATTTCTCTAACGCCGCAAGTAATTTTTCCATGCCTTAGTTTTCATTGAATCGTTAATTCACTGCTTCCAGCCAAAAAAACAAAAACGAGCAAAAAAATTGTTTATTACGCGAAAAAAAAGATAAGAAATTATAAAATTCAGTTTAAAAGCTCTCAAAATTTATTATAATTAAAAGTAAATTTCATTTTTGCTATAATTTTAATTAACATTTTACATCTCTAACTCAAAAGCTAACTGCAAAATTATAACAAACTAAATTTTACGCCTCCATATTATTTTCTTTAATTACTTTTCTTCTTGCTGCCCTTAATAAAAACAAAAAACTTTCAACACGGATCAAAAAAGGACACCGGCCAACGAGGCAGAGCCCGACGAAAGTACCCCCCTGATGGAAGGCCACGTCGGTGCCCCTCAGATCAGTTGCAATAACTCGCTAACTGGTGGAGCTGAACGTAAACGTCAGCAAAAGCGTAAGGTGGAACAGTTAAATAGTTATGGTGGTACCGAGCAACGGGACGCCACAGATGGCGTAAGATGTTTAATATTATTAAAACAAATCCATATCCATCATTTGTAATTTTTATTTTCTTTAGGCCATATTAGATGTGCCTCATGTGGAAATACGTAGCAGACGTTTACGTGATTCAGATGCTGCTGGTAATGGTAGTGGAGGAGATCCAGATGCGCCTTCTAGTTCACGACCCACTACTACCACAGAAGCTGAAGAAGAGGAGCAAGGTTTGAAATATGGTGCCCAACATGTTATAAAGATTTTTGCTCCTGTCTCCTTGTGTATGTTAGTGGTAGTGGCCACTATTAATTCGATTACCTTTTATACTTACACGGATACTTATTTGTGAGTTATTTGGAGTTTTTATGTTAAGAAAATGTCTTTACAGAGCTGTTTATTTTTCTTTTAGACTTTATACTCCTTTTCATGAATTATCAGAAGATAAAGGTACCAAACTTTGGAATGCTTTGGCTAATTCATTAATTTTGCTTTCTGTTGTCGTGGTTATGACAATATTTTTAATTGTTTTGTATAAAAAACGCTGTTACAAAATCATACATGGCTGGTTGATTTTATCTTCTTTTATGTTGTTATTCATATTTAGTTATTTATATTTGGAGTAAGTTATCGCTCTTATGCTTAAAAAAAACAAAAATCATAAATAATTTCTTTGAAACAATTTAGAGAACTTTTAAGAGCTTATAATGTAGCCATGGATTATCCTACTACTTTATTGATTTTATGGAATTTTGGTGTTATGGGAATGATAGCCATACACTGGCAAAGTCCTTTAAAATTACAACAAGCTTATCTTATATTTGTATCGGCTCTTATGGCTCTGGTATTTATAAAATATTTGCCAGAATGGACCGCTTGGGCAGTATTAGCTGCCATATCAATATGGGGTGAGATTTTAAGAGGATTTTTACCATTGGAAACTTATTTATTATACTTTTCATATAGACTTGATTGCTGTCTTAACACCTAAAGGACCTTTACGCATTTTAGTGGAAACTGCTCAAGAAAGAAACGAACAAATTTTCCCTGCTTTAATTTATTCATGTAAGTTTTTTCTACGCTTCGTAATAAGGAATTTTATTTTTATTTCTTTGTTAATATTTCAGCCACTGTTTTATATACTTTTATGGGCACTCATGCTCCAGCTCAACGTAATAATTCTTCTGATTCAAATTCACCTAATTCACCGCATACCTCAACTTCTTCAACATCTGTTTCCCGTACAGGTACAAGTAGTGCACCTGCCAGCGCTGAAGGTATGCCTCTAGTGACATTTAAAATGCTCGAAAATGGTATTTATTTTTAATTTCATTATTTTTTTATCATTTTAAAACAACATTGTTTTATGTTTGTTTTTGTAAATTTCTCTGTGGACAAGCTTGTGTTGTTTTCTATTTCATTTTATGTAGGTTTGTTTTCTGTTTAGTATGGAATGAAATGGTTTAGGGTTTCTGGTTTTATCTCTTTCTTTAGTTTTTGTTACATTTTAATTTTATTTTAACTATAAGTAGCGCGCGTCTTTATTTTGTTATTTACTGAAAAAGATTTTATTAATTTATTTTTGTTTTGTTTACCTTTAAAATTTAGAAGCTGCTGGTTTTACTGAAGAATGGTCTTCTAATTTAGATGATCGTGTGGCTCGTCGTCAGATAGAAGTTCAAGCTAGTACTTCTGATAATGCAAATCGTTCTACCAATTATCGTACCGTAACAACTCAGGATAATCGTTCTAATCAAATGGGCAGTAATATGACGGAGGCTCAAGAAGAACGTAAGTATTTGTTAGGGTAAAATCACCAAACGACTTGTAATTACACAGAAGAGAAATTAAAAAGTAACTTCCATTATTTGAAAGAGAAAAATTTAGCCATATAACACAATTGGAACCTTGAAGGTCATTCACAGAGACGCCACGCGGTTTTAAGAATGTTGTTCACTGATCACTGCAGACCTTGAACAGAATTTACAGCGGTTGTCATTCTCAGCATGGAATGACATTTATAGACTCCAGAAACTGCGATTTCAAAAATGTCGCCCTCGTAGAACGTCTATAGTTCACCAGTAGGTTCACTGCCTACTGGTCGTCTCTTATTAACCGTGGCGTCCCAAACCCATGTACAGCATGTGGCCCAGGACCACTTTATATAAATTTGCTTAACTACCAAGCCAAATCTACCACTCAAAGACAAGAAGGATTATGTATTATAATTATGTGTTACAATTTCTTGGCCTGGAGATAAAGCAGAACAGCAATCATAAAAATTAACAAAAAACTAACTAATTTCTTAAGGATTGAACGGTCTATAATTTCTTTACTTCTTTTACGTCTATTTTATTGTCTTTTATTAAAAAATATATTTTTTTGTTTCTTTTCTAGGCGGCATCAAACTTGGTCTTGGCGATTTTATTTTCTATTCTGTTTTAGTGGGCAAAGCTTCTTCATATGGAGATTGGGCCACAACAATTGCCTGTTTTGTTGCTATACTAGTGGGCCTTTGTCTTACCCTGGTATTATTAGCCATATGGCGTAAAGCCTTACCAGCTTTACCTATATCCATATTTTTTGGTTTATTCTTTTGTTTGGCCACCAGTGCTATAGTTAAACCTTTTATGGAAGAGTTATCAGACCAACAAGTTTTTATTTAAGAATTTCAAATAAGAAAACAAAAAATTGGACCAAAAAAAAGGTAAAAGTAAAGCATAAAATGACATTGATTGATTCAAGCTTTTTAAGCAAAAGATTCCTAGTTTAAGTATTATAAATATTTAGAATTTCTCCAAATTGTTTTAGGTATTATTAAAAAAATAATTGAGGATTACCTAATTTATAACACAATTTATTTTTAAACATTTTTTTAACATTTATTATGTGAAACTCCCTTAAAAAACAATATAAAGTCTCCACTTTATTAACAATTATGACGCTTAATTATTGTTTACTTTCTGGTTTGGGTTTAATAATGGTTTTATCCACCAAATTCACCACCCAGCCCGGCTCTAAACCATAAAACAATTGTCGAGCATCTTTTTGAGATGTCAACATTTCATAATCGGGATCTTCTTCAATTTTAGGCAATTCATAACCATATTTTTGAGCCAACACCAAACGATGTTTACTTATCTCTTCGGGATCCGCCAAATAACCACGATTTTCTGCTGATGCATAATAACCTATAGCATCTTGAGGTGGCAACATTCTTTTGGGTATGGGTTCACCCTTTTCAAACCATTTTTCAGGATTTTTCAAGGCATGCAAACTACGGGGATCATAATAGGCGGTTCGTATAACACCACCATTACGTTCTATGGCTGCTATAACCGATTCCTTAGCATGTTGTACCTCTATACATATCTTGGCCTTAAATTTGTCAGCCCCTTCATCGGTTAATTGAAAACCAAATTCCATGGAGCCGGGTTTAATGGTTACCAAACCCGTATTGCACAAAGTACTTATATCAATGGGTTGTTTGGCATCTATACGATTGGTATCTAACATTACTTGCAATTGTAATAGTGAAATGGGAGGATATTGACGTCTCAAATGATGGCCCTTGTAATAGGGTTCGTAGGGGAAACGTATATAGAAGGGGGTATTGCCTGTTTCATAACCAAGACGCATAAAATTTTGTCTCTGACCCGAACCCTTATTACCAGCACCATGTTTGTCACCACCATGTTGGGCCCTGCCTCTTTTATCCTGAAATATAATAAAAATTAATTATTTATTTTATAACTTCCATTTTTATTACTGCGAACTTACATTTTGTTTAGAATTAGGATTTGGTCTTAAATTACCAATTTGTACCCTGGGCAAGGTTCTTAACATTTTTAAAGCCTTATCGGCTGTTTCTCTTATATGAGGCATAACAATTGTTAATTATTTAATATATAATTTTAACAATATTTTGTTTTTCAATTAAATAAATTTAATGCCTTCAAGAAATGCCGAAAAACAACCACACTTTTATGAAACTAGAGCAACCAGCTGTTTAACGAGGTTGCCACTCTGACATATATTTCGTTAATAAGCACAGTAAACAATGGCCACTTTTAGTTTATAGTTGGCAACACATGCTAATTTGCTTATGCGCCGTTAAGAATTGTTCGCCTTTGGATTCTTTGAAACAGTCCCGCCACGAAAAAAAATATCTTTAATTAAAGTCAAAGAAAATATGTTTTTTTATAAAATTATTCAAAAAAGTTAATTTTATTTATAAAAATGATATGCAAAGCATGTAATAAAATACCAAATCCTTCTGACACTGAAGATTGCTTTGATAAAGCTTTGGATGTTTTAAAAAAACATTATACATGTAATTCTAAATATCTTAGTTGCACCAAACAAGTTAAGGAATTTTTCACTTCATTTTTCTTTTAGATTTTAAAAATGCCCTGCTACAAAGAGATCTGGAATTACAACAAGTTAAAGAACGTAATGAAAAACTAAATAAAGCCCTACAACTGATACAAAAAAATCAACATCAGCATCCTGCCAAACGCTTTAAATTACAAACCAACAACGACAAAGATGAATCGTGGTTGGGTCACAATTCCTCTCAGGAGAATGTCACTCACTCTGATCTTAGTTTAACTGATGATGAACGTCTTGGCGCCTCCAACTTGAATGTGGCCATAAATAGTGAACAATTATTTGATACTTCAGCTTTAAGTCAAAGTAAGAATGATGTCAGTTCATCATCAGAAATGTTAATGAGTCCCTGCATAAAAATTTCACCCAAACGTAATAAACAAAGAGATACAATGATTAGTTTGAAACAACATAATCATAAGGCTTTAGAAAGATCTAAAACGGAATGGCAATCTAAAGAACGTAATAGTCCTGTACAGAAATCTTGGGCTATGAAATTTTTAGAACCTAACAAAACTAAAACTGTCGAGAATAAATTGGGGTCTGAGACGAAGAAATCACTGGATAAGAGATTATGTTTATCACTGAAGAAAACAAATCCAAGTAAAATGAAACAATCATTGATACATTTTAATAAATCAAAAGATGGCAGTTTTCGAGAGGTAAGTGTAAGGTCTTCCAGGTCTTATATTTCAAAAGTTGTACTGTCCTTGGTTGTGGTGCCTTCTTTATTATGGCTTAATTCTAGGCCATGAAGTTGATAGTGTCCAAAATTTTCAGCATTGAAAGAATTATAATTAGATCAGCATTTTAACAAATGACGTGTATTATTGGTCACATGTAGAACATTGTTTCAGAACTATGTCTATAAGAAACCAGTATAAGTTTATGGTATTGCTCAGTCCCGATTTCACTTGTGCTATAACTACTCTTGTAGAACGCGGCAGATTCTATTCATTGGCTGCGATGGGCGGTGGGCGTACTTCAAATAGGACATTAAACCAGTAACCTGAAACTTTTAAATTTGTGGCGTTTCTGTCAATGTAATTCAAAGCTGCCATATATGAATTTCGATGAGAGGATCTTGTTCGCATTTTTGAATATCCTTTCTTTCATGCATCAGGCGAACTTCAGATGCGTAATATTAAAGTTGTAATGATTCTTCTATTATGTTAGAAAGAACAACTTACTAAGAAGCATTTTCTTATATCCCTTAACCTGGAGGATCTTCCACTCCTCGTGTAGATCACGAAATCTGATACGGTTCTTAAGGAAACATTTGATTTTTTCTCCACGGCATATGACTCTGCAGCACAATTCATTGGTGACCGGTTTTGATGTCCTTATTTTCACTTTGCAATTAAAGCATGGTTGCAGTGGCATGAGCAGTTGGTCACTTCAAGCATGAAACTCAACGTACGACTGAAGTATTATTAAAATCCAGTTAAAAAGTTCACAATCAAAAAATCCCAATGGATAATAATGTTGTTGCATTGTGAATTTTAAAAAACTAATGCTGATGATGAGCTGTTTTAAGAAAACAATTTCGCTAGTCGTGAAGAAGAGTCTTGGGGGTTTTCGTAACAGCTGATAGGAGAGAAATCCTTTAATGGTAACCAAGCGATAAATATATTAACGGGTATATCTTACACAGAACAAAGTCGTTCCCGCGACAATTGGATCTTTGTTCCGGAACGACCCGAGTCACACTCGGCCAAAGATTGCCAACCCAGTGAGAGCTATATCAAACGAAGATTTGATACAGCTCTCATTCAGATCATCAGATGAGTCTTTTATGAAGTCAACAGAAACTGCAAAGACTTCAGGCTCTGATGTAATAGAAAAAATATTTTTTCTTTATTTTTTCTTTTGAATAAATGATTTATTTATGTTTTTATTTCAAAATATGGAAATTTCAGTCCGATACTGCTGACGATGTTATCGATGCTAGTCCAGTTGTAGCCAATAAAAATTGTAAAGCTGGACGTTCGTTTGGACACAGGTAATTTTCATATTTTTATTAAAGAAATCCCATCCAAAAACAATATTGAATAATTGCTAAGATTACAGAAGCGGACACAGTCTGAGCAACAGCAACAACAACTCCACAAACAATATTCCCACAAACGTAATCAACAAAAAAGATGACATAGATAAAACATTAGATGATATTGTCTTCGATTTTTCACCCTCGAAAAAAACAGATTCATCATTGGATCTTAATTCTCCAGAAAATTTAAAACCCAAACAATTAAAATATGATAATGATAAATCAACCGATTGTACCTCGCTGCCCAATGATAATTTGGGTATTTCAAGTGCTAAAACAGATACATCGAGTGTAGTAATATTAACACCAGCTACCCAGGATGTAATATTTGTAGATGATACTTGTAATGAACCTGAAATTGATACTATGGACTTAATGGCGGATGATTATGAAAATCTTAAAAAATTCGAAATTGAATAGTAAGTTTTACATGTTTTAAAAATGATGCTGAGACAATGTTATTGTTATGTCAACATAAATTCTAGCATACAAAACAAAAATGTAAGGATTTAGATGTTTTCAAGAAACCTGCAAATAAGGTAGCCCCCGATAAGGACTATGAGCCTATAAAACATATAAAAAAGGAAAAACTAACAGAAGATATTAAGGAGGCCATAGATTTCATGTCAAAACCAGAGGAAACAAAAAGTACCAGCACTGCCGCCTCAAAAAAATTACTTAAACCTCACAATCCTTTATTTAGTTCAGATGAACCTGATACTGAGGAGGATGATGAAGATTTTATGCCTAAACCTTTTATCATAAAACAAGAACCGGATTCTTCGAAAACAAATAAAAAGTTAACAATCAAACAACGTTTCAATATAGAATGTGAAGACTGCGAAAAGGTAAGTGAATTGTAAAATTATTTAAATAAAAATTTAATCAGTTTCCTTTATTTTATTGTTAGTTAATTGATTTCTTAGATAAGGGCTTAACCGATGCCCAAATTAAACAACATTTAGATAAATGTAAACGTCATAACAATCCCAATAATGATTTAATGCGTCAAAATACCCCCAAAGATTTTTGGAATCCTTTTATATTATCATTTCAAGCAGATGATCCCAGAAATGAGGTTTTAATTGACACCCGTTTCAAGGATATTAGGAAATAGAAGAAAAAAGGTAATAAATTTTATTTAAAAATATTCTAAAAATGCATTTATTATATTATCTATATTTATATTAAACAGCTTAAAACTGTTTGCGGTTACAATTAAAATGAGCCGCAGTAAAATGAAAAAAAAATTATTTACAAATTGCCACGTTTAGCTTGTTCAAGTTCAATGGCGGTAAACAAAGATTTAAAGTTACCAGCACCAAAACCCTATAAAGAAAACAACATAATCAACATCAATTTTCAATAATTTTTCAATCACAATAAAAAAGAAAACTTACATTATGATTATGACGTTGAATAACTTCCAAAAATAATGTGGGACGATCTTGCATGTTTTTAGTGAATATTTGCAATAAATAACCATTTTCATCATAATCAATAAGAATATTTAATTCTTTAAGTATTTTCATGTCTTCCTTAATCTTTGTACGGCTGTGTTTAAGATTTTCCGTTAAAATATCATAATAAGAATCGGGTATAGTTAAAAATTCCATGCCTCTAGCTTTCAAATTTCTAATGGCAGTTATGATATCACTGGTATTTAAGGCAATATGTTGGACACCAGCACCACCATAATATTCAACATATTCTTGAATTTGTGATTTCTTTTTCCCTTTGGCTGGTTCATTAATGGGCAACTTAACAGTCTCTTCATAATTGGCCATAACAATAGATCTTAAGGCTGAATATTCGGTATGAATTTGTGAATCATCTACAGACCAGAAGCGATGGAATTGTAAGACACGTTCATACCAAGAGGCAACACTTTCCATTTGTAAATCTGGTTGATTGCCAACAACATGATCAATGAAATTTAATTTTGCGGGTGGTAAATTTTCCAATAAAACATCTTTGGGTTGAGATTTGAAACCGGGCAAGAAAACGCCACGGTATTTGCTGCGATCTACAAAGGTGTGGGTAGTGTCTCCGTACTATTCAAAAGAAAAAATGCACAATAACATTTTGCCAACAATTTGAATAACAAACATTTCTTCAAACTTACCGTTTTAATGGTGGCAAATTTAACTGTACCATATTCATCACTTTCTTCCCACAATTCCTTAACCACTTCAGCTCCTCTCTCTTTGGCCAAATTGAAAATAGCTTCAATATCTTCTACTTCGAAAGCAACATCCTTAACACCATCACCATGTCTCATAACATGATGACCATGCTCTACATCATCGATGGTGTAGGCGGAGACAAAAACAAATACGATTTTATTTTGTTTAACAGCATGTTTGGCATAACGTCTATTGCCTGTCTCTAAACCTTGATAACCCAAGGGTGTGAAACCCATACGGGTGGTATAGAAACTAGCAGCCTGTTTGGCATTGCCAACGTAGAAAGTTAAATGATCGAAAGAAAGGAATTTGCCGAATTCTGGTTTAGGTCCTTTGTCGGTATAAGTGGTCTAAAAGAAATTAAAAGAAAGTGGGAAACAATTAGAGATTTCAAAAAAAGCTGTGGGAGGATGTAATTATTATTCTATTAAGAGGAAACATGTGTGTCAAAAGTATATTTTAACAAAGGAACACTTGTTTTGCTGAGACCAGAACATCAGAATTACTTTGAGATCTTTCACTTGACTCTGACAAAGTTCATGAAATTACAGTCATTTTCCTTTGCATTCAGAAAGAAGGAACCGACCTAATTTTGCCTACGGAGGAATCGACAGTTGAGTAACTGACAGACTTATTAGTTCAGTATGCACACAGCTAAGCGAAACTAGATCGTCGAAAAGCAGTAACACTCTCTGGAGAACACAACAACTTAACAGCCTCGATTAGCTATTTTAACAAGATGGCGAAAATGATGTTGCACTATTCTCATTAAAAATTCGAAGGTTCCTACGTTTCTCTCGATACTCTCCTTGGATTAGCTAATCTCACCAAGTAGTGGGTTCTCCGGTTGAAGGATTTTTAACCATTCGGACGATTGGAGATCCATCATCGGGCTCTACTCATCAACTCAAACGTGCAGAACGGACTCATTAAAGTGTAAGACAACAAACTACAATAGGACAATGGACTGAATCTCAGACAGCTCCATTACGCTCCTGAAGGGGACCACTGAAGGAGTCAGATATGAAAAGCATCAGACTTTTGTTTTAACTTGTAAGGGAACGAACAGGATAAGAAAATAACTAAAAAAGGACTAACAAATTGATAGAACAGCAAAAATATCAGCTATTTAAAGCGGAATATTGGAAACTTTAGTTAATACTAATTCTCGGCTTTTACGTCAGGGAATCAGTTTTCAGATGATAAGACATAATGGAATATTTTAAAAGGATCCTTGGCCCTACTGTCAGGAATCATATTGTATATGCTAAAACATAATGGAATATAAGGAGATTCACTCATCAACCATTCAGTTGAATTATCACAATGGTAATTTAGGTGAAGCTGGAAGTTGGGGTTATGTAAAATGACACAGTCAACATGACAAGAAAACAGAAGAAATTTTTCGCGCATTTTTTAATGGACACTTAAGGGTCTCAGTTCACATGATAGGAGACTTACAAAAAATCTTATGTTAGAGTTTTGTTTTAAATATTTAATGGACACTAAAACAAAGTTCTTCCTTCAAGTTTTTGATTTTTTTCATAGCTTGACACTGGGAAAAATTGAGAAAAACCATCCGAACACATGAACTAGGTGATTTATGTTATTGTAACAGTTCAGTTGTATGGAGTTATTCTTTCCCGGGAAAAATTTCCAGTTGATACAACTGTTGCTGTGTAGACAATATTTAGCCGAGTATAACTCTGGTCGAGAGGGGATATCCAATTGTTGTGGAAAAGTATATTGATGATTTATTTAATTTAAAACTTTGATCGCTCTCCGAGACATTGTTGAAGAGTTCCCCAATTCTTTTGGAGCAGCACAAGTTATTAGTGAGTCCAGGGATCGAGGAATTGATTTTCAATTTTTGTCACTTTGAATATTCAATTTTTTAAAAAATCACAAAAATTCCACTTTTGATTTGGTTAAATAAAATAAACATTTTTAGTAGATCGGTCACTCTGTCCTAACAAGGAGTGAGATCAAATAATTCCTAACACTTAGTTTTCATTACAATTTCCTATGTTGTTGATAGAAAATGGTCCACATGATGTTTCTAAAGTCAAATAATAGTAAGCATTTTTAAAAGAGCTCCCAACACATCCGTTAGGGAAGCAGCCTGTTGAGTTCAGTGCCAATAAAAATTTAGGGACCAAAAAACAGAGAGCGGAAATTTAAGTCAATTATTTTTATGATCTCTAATACTTAAATATCTGAAGTAGAATTTTTAATTAAATAAAAAAATATTTAAAATATAAATATTTGTTCTTTTAAATCTATTAAATTAACATATACACCATGAGAGTGAGAATCACACAATTTATTTCGAATTAAAAAAATACGTTAAAACGTTTGCGCAAGTTGATGAAAGTGTTCAGATATTAATCTTAAGTCCGAAAGACTTCTAAAGGCGAAGGAATTTAATTTAAATCATGTATACTTATGACACCCAGTGTATATAGATTTAGGTCAAAATTCTAGTCTTTTATTATTATTATTATTATTATTATTATTATTATTATTATTATTATTATTATTATTTTAAAATCGCTTTTGCGCAAAGAAAATGAAAGTGTTCAGAAATGATTCTTAAGTCCGAAGGACTTCTAAAAGCGAAGGACTTTAATTTAAATTATGGCATCTACTGTATATAGATTTAGGTAAAAATTCTAGTCTTTATTATTATTTTAAAATCACTTTTGCGCAGGACAATGAAGATATGATTCTTCATTGTCCTGATATTATTCTTATGTCCAACGGACTTCTAAAGGCGAAGGAGTTTAATTTAAATCATGTATACTTATGACATCTAGTGTATATAGATTTAGGTCAAAATTCTATTCTTTATTCTTATTTTTTTAAAATCACTTTTGCGCAAGAAAATTTAAAGTGTTCAGATATGATTCTTAAGTCCTTAAACTCCTTAAACGAAGGACTTGAAATCACTTTTGAGTTCCTTTTTTTAAAAATTCTCTTCAAAGTTCCTTTTGATCTTGTTTTTTTTTCTTTCGTCCTTTTTTATTTTTAATTTTTTATTTCCTTTTCGTCTTCCATTTTATAACAAAATCACATGTTTCTTTTCCCGTTATTAAATCATTCACATACCATTATCACTTTTCACTATTTCAATTTTTATTCTTAATTTTTAATTTTAAAACGAAGAAAATCTTGAAGAAAAAAACAAAAATTTACTTAAAAAAAAATTCCGTATCTTTCGTTACGACTTTTTGATATCGAATGATAAGTTTTGTGGCTTTTTATAGCTTCTTATAAAGCGCTGGCCGTTTCTCATAACTCTCAACTACATTTTGAAAAATCAAATCAGGTGAAAATCCTGCTTAACCGCTCATACGTTTTTATAGTTATTTTTATTTTTATATTTATTTTTTTTTTTTAATTTGAATATTTTATTTAAATATTAAATTTTTTGTTTTTATTTCTTCGTTCGTAATATTTTGTTTTTTTAAATAAACAAGTATTTTGTTTTTCTCGTTTTGTGTTACAGTTGTTGTTGTTGTTTTCTTTCTTTTAAGAATTCAGATTTTATTCTGATCTTGTTGTTGTTGTTTATGATTGAAATATGCATATATAAATTAAAATCAGCAGATATTTTGTTGTTGTTGTTGGTTGGTATAAAAAAATCATTATAAATATAAATTCGATCTATAAAAAATTATTTTTTTTTTAAGTTTATTTTCGATCTGTAGTTTCTAGATGTTTTTTTTTTCTTTTTGGATAATTAAAATTTGGAGGCTTGGCTTAGGAACAGCTAAATTTCGAATATGAAAAAAACCGATAATCGTCACAGAGTCATTAGCTAAGCATTTAAGCAGCAATGCGGAACTGGTTCAGCAATGATTCCCTTTACCGATAAACAATCTTAAGAGGATGGCAAAAATGGATTCCGCATTATTCTCTTCAGGGAAACACATGATGAGGTTGTACAGGAAGAATATTAATGGGTTTGAACGATCCTACTCAATGGTTTGTCTCGGATGATGGATTATTAACCAATCGCAAGGTTGGAGAACGATTAACCAAACGCGAGTAGCTCCAGTCTGCAGTCTAGTACAACGGACTAAAAGTGCACAACGATTGGGATCACCCAAGAGGCTGCAATAGGACACTGGACTGACAGTAAGCCAGCTGAAATCTCTAGGATTCCTCCTTAGGTGTAAGATCTGGAAGGTATTTTGTGTCAACTCGTAAGAAGGAGAAGCTGAAATCTCTAGGACTATGGATTATCTGGGATAACGGATTATTAACCATTCTCACCATTTGAAATCCATTAACCAAACGCGAGTAGCTCCAATCTGCAATCTAGTACAACGGACTAAAAGCGCACAATGATTGGGATCACCCCAGAAACTGCAATAGGACACTGGGCTGAAACTAAACCAGCTGAAATCTCTAGGACACTACCTTAGGTGTAAGTTCTGGAAGGCCTTTTGAGTCAACTCGTAAGAAGGAGAAGCTGAAATCTCTAGGACAATAGATTATCTCGGATGATGGATTATTAACCAATCGCAAGATTGGAGATCGATTAACCAAACGCGAGTAGCTCCAGTCTGCAATCTAGTACAACGGACTAAAAACTCACAACGATTAGGATCAGACCAGAAACTGCAATAGGTCACTGGGCTGAAACTAAGCCAGCTGCAATCTCTAGAACACTACCTTAGGTGTAAGATCTGGAAAGTCTTTTGTGTCAACTCGCAAGAAGGAGAAACGGGATGAGAGAAGAACTTAATTATATGTTGTCAACTCGAGGATTTGGATTATGAGGATAATATGCATCTACTATCGCATAAGATTTCCAACTAAATTTAAAAGACTAAAATTAAAAGAACATTTTTAGGTTCAAACGATCCTTCGGCAAGAGCAATGGATTATCTCGGATAAAGAATTATTAAGAATTCACAAGATTGGAGATCCATTGAGCAAAAGGGAATAGCTCTTGTCTTGGGATCAGACAAGAGACTAAAATAGAACACTTAGCCAGCTGAAATCTCTAGGACACTTCCTAAGGAGTAAGATGTGGAAGGTGTCACAATTTTTGTGTCAACTCGCAAGAAGGAGAAAAAAACAACGGGATGAGAGAAGAACTAAATAATATGTAGTCTCTCACATCAACTTAAGGATTTGGATAATGAGAATAATATTTATCATGCAAGCAAAATTAGAAGTCTAAGAAAGACTTGCACGCAATTAAGAACTTGAGAAAGTCTTGAGAATCAATAACATAAAAGCTATAAATGTTATGGAAAATCGAGATGGATTGATAATATAATCCGAAAACTCTCAGTGGCTTAATAATCCGAGGCCGACACAGAAATACCTGCTGATGTTCAATATGACGTAAGAAACTGTATGAAATGGAGATGCTTAGTGTTAGATATAGACTTCCAAGAGGGCATTGAATATTATAAGAAATAATTTTCAAATATTTGATTTTTGTATGTGAAAACATCCGGAAAAGTTGAGGTACAATTATCTGAATTGGTTTTTTAGAAGCTTTCCAAGTGACAGCTTTCATTTTATATATTTCACTTCCACAAGCGGCGGTTAGCGTTATCCCAACAAAACTCATCTTAGACCAATAAGAGTTTAGTTTGGAAAGCCACCACATTCACCAACATATCATTTAGCCAGCCACTCAAATACTATTTTGGTCTATTGTGATCTCTTCAAAAACTTAAACTTTTCACAAAATCTATAAGTTCCCTTGAACCAGAATCCGTTGAGATCAGCCAATACCTTCAAAAATTTACTATATTATCAACTATGCGATTGCAGATTTGGACAGTGGTCCAATGCCTTTTCTACCTAACAGCATTACCTACAGAAGTCAGAGATATCTCTGCTTCCACAATAACTGTTTAATCCTAAAGGGTCCATGACCAAATATTACTATTATAATGCTTTCATATCCCTCCTGTTAATGGCTGAGATCTGATCCGTATTTCTATGGTTAAGCTGTGGTCATAGGAAGTTTGCCATTCAGCATTTCGTCTCCGATCCAGTTACGATTCTTTTGATCCTCAAGCTTCTTATACATTTTACCAAAGAAAACTGCTATATGCAGCCATCTAACCCTCCCTCGGCTACTGAAATCATCACCAATGCCGAGTCTCCTGTTATTCCTACCAAAAAAGATGATTATTTTACAGGTTATCGAAACTGTCTCCGATAACGATCTTGCGGTTTCATTCCCAATCTATTTTCCTCAAAATATCTACTACCTTGCCATCTATGAGATTACAGACACGAACAGTGGTCCTTTGTCTCTTCTTCCTTACAGCATAACATACATACAGTCAGAGATATCTCAGCTTCTTATCCGTACCTGCAAGTTTAAGCTTTGCTTAAAAGTAGTGTACCACCCTGTATTTCGCCTCCGATCCAGTTATGTTTTTATACATCTCAGCAAGGAAAAAATTGTATATGCAGCCATCTAACCCTCCCTCGTCTATTATTCTCAGTAAAGAAGATGATTATTTTACATTTTAGCGAAACCATCTCGGGATCCGATCTTGCGGTTTCATTCCCAATCTGTTTTCCTTAAAAAAATCGACTACCTTGACATCTATGCGACTGTGGGCCGCTGTCTCTTCTATCTTACAGCATAACCTACCGAAACAATTCCCGATGCCAAGTCTTATATTATTCTCATGATCGTCGCATTGATCCGAAACCCAGCACTCTAGATAAATAGTTATAGACCGATATCTGGGTTAATCTCCAAATTGAAGGAAAGAATTTTTTGAAAATTTTAAACAACAAAAGATTCTCAGGAGCCGCCTTTCTTTATAGCTCTTTGTGATTTTACTATAAATTCGAATCGTTTCAAAACTTTTCAAAGTTTTGAAATTTTTTTTCAAATCAAAAACTTCTTTAATAATTCAGTTTCTTTTTCGAGTTTATATCTCATTTACATAAATTTCTATTAATTTGTTTTTGTTGTTTGTAAAATAATAAAAATAAAAATCTGACTTGTTTACCTGTAAATAATTTAAATAACAAACAGGTGTAAATATTATTGTTGTTTTTTCTTTGCAGAAAATGCAGGTTTTTATTTCAAAAAAAGGGGGCGTTTCAGGCGTGTGTCACCAAATATTCCAAAAAAACGTAAACAAAATTTAATTGAAGTCACAAACTAAAGTGGATTGTAACCCCTTCCGCCTAACACTGATAAAACTGGGTAACAAAAATTCTAAAAAAAACATTTTGATTTGAAGTTTTAATCTCAAATTTAAATTTGAATATTTTTTTTTTCTAGATGGAAACATGTGCGCCGGTTTTAAAATTTTGGAGGTTCATGAATATTTATGCCAAAACAATAACGTGCTTTTTGAGGTGAGTTTTTTCTTTAATTAATTAAAGTTGAGTAATAAAAAATTATAAAATTAGAAATGAAAAACAAGTTTTTATAAAAATATACGTTTTTTTTTCTTCGATAAAATGTTAACGAACCTGAGGAAAATTTAAACCAAAAAAAAAAAATGATTTGAAAATAGTTTTGAAGAAAAAGCCGAAGACAAGATTAAGCTTTTGGTTAAAAGTAGTGTGCCACCCTGTATTTCGTCTCCGATCCAGTTATGATTTTTTTCATCCTCAAGCTTCTTATACATCTCAGCAAGAAAAAAAATTTATATGCAGCGATCTAACCCTCCCTCTTCTATCGAAATCATCACCGATGCCGAGTTTCCTATTATTCTCACCAAAGAAGATGATTATTTTACATGCTACCGAAACCATCTCCAGAGTAATGAGGCTAAAAGATCATATAACTGGTCTGCCTACAAAATGGTGTTGTAATATACAAGTTTGTGTATATTACAACACAAACTTGTAGAAGTTTGTGTTGTAATATAGAAATTTCTTCTGAAACTCACCGTTCGTTCTTGGCTGTTCAGTGTCTAAATTGGACTCTGAACAGTCAGGAAATTTTAGAAATGTTGCTAGACACTCACATTTCTGGCAGCAGTGACACTCCTAACTTAGATAACTTTCCAAGTGACACGATTGCAAAAGTCCCTGTCACTTTCAGAGAACATAAGTTGTGCTGGACCAATAACTTTGACTCATTTAAATTAACGCAACTGGAAGCTTTTTTACAGTTAGGAAATTCTAGAATTGTTGCAGTAGTGACACTCCTAACTTAGATAACTTTCCAAGTGACTCGATTAAAAATCCCTGTCACTTTCTTAGAACACAGGTTGCGCTGGACAACCAATAACTCTGACTCATTGAAATCAATGGTACTGGAAGCTTTAGAGTTGTTGATTGTAATGTTCTTACCATTCGTTCCTTTTTAGTATTATGCAGAGATCTTAGGGTAGTGGGACTCTAAATAGTGAAGAAATTCTAGAGTTGTTGCTAAACACTCACTTTCCTTACAGTAATGACATTCTGAACATGGTTCTAAATAACTTTTCAAGTGACCCGATTGCCAAAGCCAATGTCTCTTTAAATGCACAAAAAATTCACTGAAGAATCAAGAACTTCGACTCTTTTAAATATTTGGTTTTGTTCCTGGAATTGAATGAAGTTCAGGTCATTCCGTTACGAAGAGCTGGCTGTCTTAGAAATAGATCACTTTAAGAGGAAGATGTTGTCACAAACTTCACAGCTTTCCAGTCACGCATGCACCACAATTGTTAAGCAACATGAAATTGCAAAAGCAATGAACGCAACGAAGGAATATCTGTGCTGATGCTAAATTTAACCTGTCAATCAGGAAACCTTATGAAACCAAGTGCCTGGAAAATGGGTAGAGTCCCCGATGGAATATTTATGCGGGTGCTAAAGAACCTTTGCTAGAAGTTGAGTGCGATTAAAACAAAAACATGAAAAAGATGCAAGCGAAGGAAATTCTACAGGTCGATTTCAGCAGTCGCAAAGACTCTCGAGCACCTTCTCTTACAGCATTAGCAGCCTCCCCCACCCACATGATTCGAACCAAGTTAAGGAAGACTATGAAAAGTTCCTTCTTGGATGTCATCGGAGGTATCATTCCAACTTCAATACAACACAATTGGAGTCTCCACCGATACATGTTAAAAAAGTCCTTCGTATATATGAACGGAATATAAACAGGCATATACACGAACCTTTTGATCGGGATTCGGATTCGACATTCACAGAGGTGCTACGGATTCCATGGTTTCAAGTTTCCGTATGAATGCCGTTCATGGAGGCCGCAAAAATAAGAATAAAGTTCACTGCCTACTGGTCTCATATTGGCCGTGACGTCCACAACATATGTTCAGCATGTGACCAAGGGTAATAAATGTCACAATTGGTTGCATTGCTTTGAGATTAGTGAGAAGGGGCATTTCACAGGGAGAAAAACTGTCCTTGGACGATATGACGAAATTTAATGTCGCAAATGCAGTGGCGGTTGGAAACCATGTTCAGCACTGAGTGGCTGTAATGTCATCTGCGGACTGAGTGTTAACCCTGTAAACACCGAGTTGGGTTTTCACCAGAAATAACAAGATTTGGGGGTTCACATTCCTCACTAATGTATAAATATCTCTAAAAGCGTTACCCAGTCCCAGAATTTAGATGGCGTTGGTGTGGCGGATTATGAAAGACACTTGGACACCATCTCCCACCGTATGAAGTCAGCGCTAAGAACACAGAGTCACCTGCGGACTATGGATTTGAAGACCGTATAGATTCATTTTTACTAGGAATCTCAAGGTTGGAGAATTCACCTCCCGACTACTAAATGGGATCCCACTGAAATTTTCTAAATGCGCAAATACCTGGATATACCCCTTGAAAGTAAGGGAATACTATATGGATGAGGGTGGGCAAGGTCATTTTGGCTATCCATGAAATTTTTTGACAGTTCCATTTTATTCGACGATATTACATTTGCTGTCAATAGATCTGACACATAAGATCAGGGACCATTCCTATTCCAATATTTTTGACTACTCTGCACTCTAGTTTGGACCGTCTGAATTTTGAACCGATGCTTCCAAACGATGAGGAATAGAAGGAGAGTTTTTAAGTGAGAAATTTGATGTTAGAGTCTCCTTTGTACAAAAGGATAATTGCCGCATTATACAGCTAAAGATTTCTAGCAAATAAAGACTGAATACCGGAGATTGAACTTATTAAGATTCCCGGTCACAGTAACTGTGCCGGGAAGGACATTGCGGATGAACAAGCCAGACTAGTTGCGATGCTTGGCGATAAATGCATGAAACAACTGGTTGGACTTCCACTGCTTTATGAGAAGCTTTGATGTTGGGATATCTTCAATTTGGCTGTCAGGCTAATTGCTGAAAATTCATGGAATAAATGAGAGCGTGGTAATCCCCCTACTAGTAGGGATATAATGACTTTAGATTCCGAAACCCTGGGATCCAGACTCCAAGTGTAATCGAACAATAGGAGGTACTTTTTATTCAGAACTTCGATGTTGGAGTCTCCTGTAGCTTCTTACAGGATTAGATGGAATGGGTCATCGGGATATTTTAGGCACTTTACAGATAAAAAATAGGTCATCCAATCTATATGAGATGTTAATATGACATTCAGGTGATATGCTCGACAATGAATGCATAGATCACCTAATTGGACTGCCACTCGTTGCCGAAATGATAATGCTCATTACCAATGTGACCCCTATGCGGTGAGATCCAAACTAGTGTGATGTAAGCTGTCCGAGATAACCTTCTCAAATTTTCCCTGCACCGGCCGACCAAAAAGTATTTAGTCAAGTGAGCTTTCAGTGACAGAAGTGCCGTATGACTGTCGACAAGTTCGGCTTTGAAAATAACAAGGAGTAGATTTCTAACGGGGAAAGATTTTCTCCTAAGAATTAAGGAGGACTCAATCATCTACACTTACCCTGCTATAAACAAAGTTTTGAATCCGATGGAATTGGGCATGGGGATATGCTAGGAACTTTACTGATATTAAACAGGACATCAAATCTAAATTAGATGTTTATATATGTCCAAGTGAGATGCTTAACAATTAATGCATATATCACCTGATTGGACTGTCAGTGGCAAGATTTAAGGATAGCCTACATGGAATAGCGTTGATTGGCCCAGTTGTGATATTCACTAGGCCAATCCACTATCTGGTTCCAATAAAAAACACAGGTTAGTCTCCTGGCGCCGTTTATGACTGAACACTTTTTATTTTTATTATTTATTTGTTAATTTATTGAATTCAATTAATATTTATAAATAATTTTTTGTTACCAAGTCTTTACAGTAAACAAAATCCTCTATCACATATCCAATTACCTTCTCTATTTATTCTATTCTATTAAAATTTTAAATCGAGTTTTTAAAATAATTTACATAAACACTTAAATCAAAACAACCACTTTTTAATAAATTAAATAACAAGTTTATTAAAAAAAAATATTGTTGTAACAACATCTGTTTAATAAACAAAGTTTTGTTTAGAAAAGAAAATAACTCTTATTAAATTCTCTTAATTTCAAACTTAATAACTTTTAACTCACATTTACTCTTTAATTTCCGTTCAACAAAAACACTCTTAATAAAGAGAAAGAGAGAGAGAGAGAGAGAAATTTATACACTTCTCTATTTCTTATTGTTTGAAATTTACAGTTATTTAATATTCAATCTTGATTATAAACAAGCCCGCAATCTCCTCACACCCCTAAAATCTGACTCTCTTTTTTCTATAACAAATTCACGAGGTATTACGCCGCACAGAGTTATTTTTAATAATAAATATTTTATAATGAAATTTTACATGAACATTATGGAATTGTTTCAAAAGAAGGTCCTGGGAAGGTTGAATAATTCTTCGAAATTTTACAAGTCGAATAAGAAGTTATAAAAAGAATCTCTTTCATTTCTTCTTCTCCCCATCTTTGCTTGAAGTAAACCGTAATTCAATATTTTATCTTGGTTATCAATGCTTCAATGCGTCCTGCCCCACACCCATAAACCTTAATTTTCCGCCTCACCTTGGTCCCAAAACAGTTTTATGAGAAATAAAATTATAAGTTCAGAATTATTAAACATTTTTAGTGAAATTTTATATTCCCGAAGTGTTTAACCGATTTTTTTCAAATTTCAATACTTGATTTGGAGGTCCATGACAACTTCATTGGACACACAGAACATCGCAAGAATGTCACTAATGGCGACCTACTGCCCTTTATACTCAGGCAAATTATATACTCTGATTATGTACAGCCGTTCACCTGCCCCAGATCGATATACTCTGCCATTTAAAATTAGATTCCCTTGATTGAGGGATTAGAGAGAGAGAGCAAATCGGACACACACAAGTACATTTGGATAGAGGACAAAGAATCAAATCGAATGCGTAAGAATAAGCGCTACGTGGAGAGAATGACTATTGGTTGTGCGTAGGAAAACAAAGACGAAGAGCGGCCATTAGCATTGGGTCTCCTTATTAAAGGCGAGAAAATAATGAAGAAGCCTTGAGAAGTTAGGTATGGCAGTTCAAGAAGCTCATGAACTCTCAAGTAGATTCAGAATGACCCCGTTTTTATTTAGTCCTGTGTAGTCATTTAGTTTGACCTGTGATACTTGAAAGCAGGCCACTTCTCTTTGGCGACTCTGCGTGTAAATAGATCTGTATTTGAAAATACTACTCCTAATACGATCAAGTGGAACTACAGCTGACTTCATGTCGGATATATTAGATGCAGAACCTCCCTTTCTAGCTCATCGGTCTACTCATTACCGAAGTGGTCCCTATATGCTGGAATCCAAACTAGTGTGATGTCAGATGTCCGATATAATCTTCTCAACTTTTCCCTGCACTGACGTGAGCTTTCAGGGACAGAAGTTGCGCAAGACTGTCGACAAGTTTGACCTTGAGAAGTACAAGGAGTAGATTTCTAACGGGAAATGATTGTCTCCTAGGAATTTAGGAGGACTTACTGATCGACACTTATTCTGACATAATCAAAATTTGGAATTCGTCTAAAGTCTTAAGGAAAGCATATTGGTTAAGAGTTGAAGAAATCTCGGCAGATGTATAGCTGGGTATAGATAGACTGATGAGCAATCTTCAGTCTAGTCTTACGGTGAACTGTAAGAATTTGCCAAGAAAACGGACTAACAGAAGTATGAAGCCAGACATTAGTATTCTCGGCTATAGGTATGCGGTGCTCATAAGAGTGATACTTGGAAATTGACGGAACTATAGAAGCCACAAAATCTAATCTCCGTTTTGAGGTATCAAATCAGAGTTGCGGATGTATCATACCAAATTAAACAGGAAGAAAAAACTCTCCAATGGAAGAGCCACATCTCCATGGTCTCCAAAAAGGAAAGGTGAACATGCGACAAGCATGGAGCAACAGTTTAAATATGGAATAATTGTTTCCTGCGAATTAGGTGCGAATGTGAACCTCGTGACAAGGACTATGTCATCTACTGAACTTGTGTGTTCATAATAGAGATTAAGAATTTAATTAAAAGTCTCGACAAGCAAAACCTCCTATGTTGATCGAATGCCTGCATTACAAAGCCGCCATAAACGAACTTAATTATGTTCAGTACATGACTTACGGGCACTCATATCTGAGAGATCGAATGATTGCTGCATTTGCATCAGGTTGGAGGATTCATATAACTAAAGCGAAATCTTTACGTATCAGTGCGAACTACAGAAACTTATTCGTTGGGAGCATAATATAAAGAAATGCGTGTTGGGTGTGCCAAAATTTGGCGGTTTAAAACCAACAGGTACTAATCTTGGGTTTCAATCCTTTTGAAATTGAAAGTTCCCATTTGTTTGGATAAAAGTAAGAGGGAAGGAAAGCGCATGTAGTTCTTTGCAAAGCCGAATATCCATGACGAAAAGATCATGGTCTGTTGGGAACAGAAGGGGTTCCTACTAAGGACCTTTACTTAAGGCAATTGACAATCAAAGGAAAACGTTCAGAATGTTCAAACAAACACGATGAATTTGCCATTTTTTGTCCACGCGCATTATAATCCAAATCCTGGAGTATCAGGCTGCCTATTGATTTTATCTTACCAGATTCTTTATTGAAATAGAATTATCTTCAGAAGAGGATAACAGAAATTAACTTTATTCGTTATTTATCTAAAAATCAGGGCAGTTCAATTTGAGTCTAGCAAAAATAACGAGCTGTATTTGTTGGAACCAATCGTGTTGAGACAGGCGTTCCTTGTGGGTCG
This sequence comes from Cochliomyia hominivorax, assembly GCA_004302925.2. NCBI lineage: Eukaryota > Metazoa > Arthropoda > Insecta > Diptera > Calliphoridae > Cochliomyia > Cochliomyia hominivorax. The sequence continues at coordinate 81,887,382 of PYHX02000413.1, read as the reverse complement.
CTTTAAAAGTGAGCAATCAACAAAAAAACGATCCAAATATTCAGTCAGACAATTCTATTTGCAAGACTAGAAGTAGAAAATTTTGCTTCAACGACGTTTTGGTCAATTAGACTACCAATTAATTCGATTCTTATCACAGAATACATATTGGAAGAAGAGGGTATCAAAAGTAACTTTATTCACAGTTTTTTGTAGAAAAAAATGGAATCAGAAAGATGTTTCGTATTATTATCTATTGCAAAAAAACTGAAGATCCATATGGACCCGTATCAATCAAGGCAAAAAACTTTTAAGATGTTGAATTAAAGAATTCTATATGCAAAAATAATGGTTGGGACTTTTTGGCTCAACAGTCCGATAGGTGTTGAAACATCAGACCAATTTTTTTGATCGAATCAGAATACTCTTACCGGAGTAAGCTTCACTTTAAAGGAGAAGATCAGAAATTGATTGAATATAATTTTTAAAAATGGAATCAGAAGGAAGGACCCGTATCAATCAAGGCAAAAAACTATTAAGATGTTGAATTAAACAACAACAGTTTAATAGTCCGATAGTTGTTGAAACATCAGACCAATTTTTCTAATCGAATCAGAATGCCCTTACTGAAGTAAGCTTCACTTTAAAGGAGAAGATCATATAATTTTTAGCTTAGAAGCGATCGCAACAGAAAGCCCTTATGAAGAGCGTTAAGAAAATTTTGTTTTAATAAGTAAAAATGCTGGAGAGTGCTGCCATACCCTAATCTGAAGAGTACAACGCATTTGAGGCTATTGAAATAACTGTTTATTATTTTTTAAATTATGTTATTTTTGTCTACCATGGCAACACTTTTATAGGCCATAACATTTTATGATTTTAACCTTGATTTTATTTGCTGATTGTCTTTATTTTAAGCACCAAAATACGTCTTTTAGACTCTATTAAGCTCTTTCTTTCATGATGATTCATTGTCGTAAAGGTTTTTATTTTTTCTTTTGTATTTGGAAAATTTTGAAAATCAGCAAATCAGTTGGCAGAGAAAAAGGTGGTAAATAAAACTTACATGTCTAAAACCCTAAAGCTTAAAAGGTTTAAGGTGTGTACTTTTATATTTCCTGCTAACATTTCCCCCCAAAAAACAAGTGTTGCTAACTATATTAAAAAATATTTAAAATCAGGTCCAATTGTCTTTCATATTTGAATTGCTATTGAACTATTGAATCAATTCAATAAGATTTTGAAAATATAAATTTATATTATTCAAATTATATCCTTAACAAATGTGCTAATCTCTTTCTTCTTCGATTTGATTTATGTTCATCGTTTTTTTCACGCTATAACACATCAATTAAATTCCAAAATCCATGTGAAATACCTTTACCAATTAGCTTTATATTGAGCTTGTCACATATGTCAATTGTTTTTTCTATATTTTTTTTTGTCATATTTTTCATTGGCCTCATGCCAACAACCACTTTCAGTCATTCAGTCATTTATGAGTCCATCCCAGCATTTATCCATTCAATGCTACTAAAGACATATGGCGTCAACTAATCTTTCATCTTGAGCAAAAAAATGTTCTTTAAAATGCAGTAAAAAAAATCTCTTGTAAATATTATAAATATACGAATGAATTAAACAGCAAAATGTTATAGTTATGATGGAACTGATATTGGAACAGTTTTAATACACTGAGAAAAAATTTTAGATCAGAATTTAGATTTAGTTTTAAATCAGTCCTCCTAGAATTTATGTTTAATTCCTCTAAAGTTCTAGTTCAGTTTTAATGGAACTGATATTGGAACAGTTTGAATACACTGAGAAAAATTTAAGATCAGAATTTAGATTTAGTTTTAAATCAGTCCTGCTAGAGTTTAAGTTAAGTTCCCCTGAAGTTCCAGTTCAGCAATACAACTAATTCAGTTCTAGATCATTTCAGTTTTTAAGTTCCAGTTCAGTTTCTAATTAAGTTCTAGTTAAGCTCTTATTCAGTTCTATTCAAATAATTTAGTTCAGTTTTGATTCAGTTCTTTTTTATTCTAGTTCAGTTTTGGTTCTGTTTTAGTTAAGTTCTATTTTAGTTTTAGTTTAGTTTTTACTTTAGTTCAGTTCTCTTGTAGTTCTGCGTCTGTTCAGTTCTAGTTTAGTTATATTACAGTCCTTGATTCTAATTCAGTTGTAGCACAGTAATGCAACAGTTCAAGTTCAATTCTATATCAGTTCTCAATTGAATTTCTCTTCTGTTCTAGTTCCATTTTAGTTATAATTCGGTTCTACTTCAGTTATGGTTCAGTTTGTATTCAGTTCTAGTTCAGTTCAGTTTTTACTCTAGTTCAGTATTTGTTTAGTTTTCTTGAAGTTCTGGGTCTGCTCAGTTCTAGTTTAGTTTTATAACAGTTCTTAATCTGTTCTAATTTTGTTAAAACACAGTTGTAACAGTTCTGATTCAGTTTTAGTTCAATTACAGATCAGTCATAGTTCAGTTCTACTTCAGTTCGGGTTCAGTTCAAGTTAAGTTTTATTTCAGTTCTGTTTCAGTTTAAATTCAGTTCTACTTTTGTTCTACTTCAGTTCTAGTTCAGTTCGGTTTATAATCTACTTCTTAATTCGTTCACTTCTCTCGAAGTTCTGGATCTGTTCAATTCCAGTTTTAGCTCTATTCTAGCTCAGTTGAAGTTCTGTTCTCGTTTAGTACTACTTCAGTTATGGTTCAGTTGTAATTCAGTTTTAGTTCAATTCCAGTTCAGTTTTACTTAGTTCCACTCTTGTTCTACTTCAGTTGTAGTTCTAAATCTCTTCAGTTCCAGTTTAGTTTTATTACAGTTTTGAATAAGTTCTAATTCAGTTATACCACAGTTATGCTACGGTTCTAGTTCCATTCTATTTCAACTCAGTTAAAGTTTTTGTTCACGTTAAGTTCTACTTCAGTTATGGTTCAGTTCTGTTTCAGTTTTAGCTGAGTTCCAGTTCAATTTTAGTTGAGTTCTCTTTTTAAGTTACCATTTACTACTAATTTAGTTCTAGTTGAGTTCTACTTCAGTTGTTGTTGAGCTTTAGGTCAGTTCTAGTTCAATTCTGTTTCTGTCCTTAGAGAGTTTTAGTTCAGTTCCAGTTCAATTTCAGTTCATTTCTAGTGAATTTTCTTCGTTCTTTTCTTGAGTTTTATTTTAAATTTTCCTAAAATCCCCACCAAACATTTCTCTCTCTGTATTTTTTCCCTAATACTTTCAGCTTTTAGTTTTCTTTTACCTTTTCCTTCTTCCCCCTCACCATCCGCATTATTTCCCCACTTTAGTGTTGGTAACTAATTTTAGCAGCCATTAAAATGTTTCTTTTCTTTAGTCTGGCGATTTGAAGTGGGCGATTTCTAGTTTCTTGTGTAGTTTAAAGGGTTATTGCAGCATTTTTCATGTAACTCATTTGTTGTTTATTTATTTATTTATTTATTTTTTTCTCTCCGATGTTGTTGGGGTTTTCTTTTTATGATTTTTAAATATTTTAAAATACATATTTTGTGTCTTTTTAAATTTAATCATATTTTTGTGACATATTTTCATCGTCATTTTTTGTTAATAATTTGCCACATTATTTTCACTTTTTTGTTTGGCGGGGAGGGGGGGGGGTGTGATGTAGGAAATTTGTTATTAATGTAGCGGTTGACATATTGATATTTTGAATAAAATGAATTTATTAATGTTTTTTATTGTGTGTTTGTAAATGACACTTGTAATGAGAAGATAAAACTTTTAAATGTCATTTCATTATGGAAACCTGTTTTATATATTTTGAACCTGTCATTATCTCCTTATTCTTCGAATTATTTATATTAAGAGATTTTCAAAATTGTTTGAGATTTTCTCTGTTGTCTTTCAGTTCGGTAACACTTCCATTTCCAATTTTATAGTACTTTCTGTCACTTTGCTCGAACAGATTGTTCATCTCCGTTTAAAATCTACCAGACTTTTGACACCAATTTTTGTTCTTTTTTAACAATCGCCCAATATCTCTTCACTTAATTTTTGTTCTTGTACCGCTCAAGGGCTTGTTTACCATAGTGAAAGGATGCCAAGTCAGGCGAAAAATAAGTGGAAATCTTATGACTGAAAGCAGCCTTTTTTTGTAAACATTCCTTGGTATTTATAGCGGCCGTTGCAAAAAATGTTTGTCATTTTTTTGGGTCCTAAAAAATTCTTTAACATTCCCTCGAGCATCAACAACAAGAAATTTTTGAGCTGCGAAAAATCCGTCAGAACAAACGGTTCGTTGTTGCTGTTGTTGTAACAACTGGAAATAAATAGTACAAGTATCAATTTTGGTTCATGTTGTTGCTCAACTCCAGATCTAGGAATCTGGCAACCTCGCCTGGTTGTGTCCAAAGATCTTCAGGACAAAGTGAGGTTAGATTGGACTGGCAGTTGAATAAATGTCGTGTACCATGTGGTCCTTGATCACATGCAGCACATAGGATTGGGATAGCACGGTCAATACGTGACCAGAAGGCATTGAGTCTATTGCTCCATCCCGATCTCAGTTGTGCCAGAATTACTCTTGTTGATCGCGGTAAATTCTGTTCATTGTCTGCAATGGGCGGTGGGCGGCCTCCAAGCACGACACTCATACGGTAACTTGAAACCGCGGAATTTGAGGCGTCTCTGTGAATGTCGTTCAAAGCTGTCATATACGAATTTTGATCCAAAGTATCTTGCACATATCTTTGCCATGTTCGTATATACGAATATCCTTTCTTACATGCCTCGGCGGTAACTCCAATTGTGGTTTCTCTGATGACAACCTAGAAAGAACTGCTTACTAAGCATTTCATTATGTTGCTTTACTGGAAGGATTTTTGTTTCCTCATGTAGGTGGTGAATTGTATACAGCCCGTTATGGCTGCATTTTGATAACTTTGGATATTTTTCCACTGCGTATCACATAGCGATGCTGTCCACACTGGAGCAACATAATTCGCCACTGGCCGGCAAATCGTTTTATATGTAGCCAATAAGGTTTCTTTCTCCATACCCCAAGTACTGCCGGCTAAAGTCTTGAGGACCTTATTTCTACTTCGCATTTTGTGCGTGATTGTAATAGCATGTGCTGAAGAAGTGAATAGGCTATCAAATGTAAATCCCAAAATTTTTGGGTGGTTAACTGTCGGAATTTTTACTCCATCGACAGTGATGCCTAAATTCATATTTACCTCTATGGAAGAGAGAGAAGCGGTTCGTCATGCGTTATGCTGTCAGGGACCTATTGAGCCTTCTATTTATTTTTTTTTTTGGCTTTAGAAACATCATGTATACCATTCCTTCAACCTGAACCAGGTTTCCTTTATACGAAAAAGTTCTCCCGGTACTGTTTAATATCAGTTCAGTTCTAGTTTAATTTTAGTTTATTTCTATTTCTGGATCAATTCCTTGTAGTTCAGGATTAGTTCAGTTCTAGTTCAGTTCAGGTTCAGTTCTAGTTCCGCTCTAGTTCAGCTCTAGTTCAGTTCTAGTTCAGTTCAGGTTCAGTTCTAGTATCGCTCTAGTTCAGTTCTAGTTTAGTTCTAGTGCAGTTCTAGATCAGTTCTAGTTTAATTTTAGTTTATTTCTATTTCTGGATCAATTCCTTGTAGTTCAGGTTTAGTTCATTTCTAGTTCAGTTCTAGTTCAGCTCTAGTTCAACTCTAGTTCAACTCTAGTTCAGTTCTAGTTTAGTTCTAGTGCAGTTCTAGTTCAGTTCTAGTTCAATTTTAGTTTAGTTCTATTTCTGGATCAATTCCTTTTAAGTTCCAGTTCAGTTCCAGTTCAGTTCTATTTCAGTTCAGTTTTAGTTTAGTTCTTCTTCTGTTTTTGTTCAGTTCTGGTTCAGTCCTAGTTAAGTTCCTTTCTTATTTAGTTCTGCATCAATTTATATACATTAATATATCATTTCTAGTTCACTTTAAGTTCAGTTTAGTTCTGAATCAATTCCACTTTAGTTTTACCCCATTTGGAGTTCAGTGTTTCAGTTGTAGTTCCCATCAAATTTGCTAGTGATGTTGTAGTCCAATTCTAAAAGTCAGCTCTAGTTTTGGTTCCAAATTTTCTTTCTTAAAAATATCTGGTCACCTTATTCTAATAATGTTCCCCTCATTTGATTCAATTAATAACACCTGGTGATTTTACATTAACATAAAACTCTCTTCAGCTTTTTACCCTACAAACAAAATCTTATTAGAAAATTGAAATTTTTTGCCAAGATACTCTCACTCCACTTTAGCTCTCTAAAACACGCTCTCACTCTCTTTTCATGTTTAGGTAAATGGGAAAAAAATTAAGAAGTTTATTCACATTTGGGGCTCAAACAACAAGCAAACAATAATTTTAGTTTTAGTTTAATATAAAACCAAATAATAACAACAACAATAACAATAATAAATAGATAAAACATGCAACCCTTAAGTAAATGTTTGACACTTTAACGTAGAGGGTTGAAATGTCAAAATGGTTATTTACTATGAAATAACGTTTGTTGTTGTGCTGAAGAAGAAACAAAACACAAAGAAACCCCCAAAAATTATTATAATAATTGAATAGAGAGTGAGAAAAAGAGAGAGAGAGTTTTTTTCACAATTAAAAAAAGAGCACAATGAAGGACAATAAACAAAGAATTAATGCTTTTACTTGATGTTTGTTTGTTTAGTGATTTTAGTTCGCATAAAATATTTGTCGCATCTGTTTGTGGAAAATTTTACACGTTCTCTTCAATGTCGCCGCGTTTTTTTTTTCTTTCAACATTTTCGCCGTCTTCGGGTGCGTTTGTGAAAAAGTGTCAATAAAGTTCAGTGACGTGAATTTTTAAGTTGTTTTTTGTTTTTGTGATTTCTATCGAAGTGAATAAAAAATATTTAACAAACTAAATAACAAAAAAAGTTTTGTAAGAGAAAAAAAAAAACATTTGTTAAAGATTTGTTCATTAATTCTTTTTAATGAATTAAGGAAAAATTTACATAAAAATATATTTTGAAAAAAAAAAGAAATCGAAGAAAAATTTTGAATATTTTCAATACCTTGAACTGTCACCCTTAAGCCATTTGCTAAAGAAAAAAATAATTCTAACGATTTTCAGATTTTAGTTTTTGAAAAAAAAATAAAAATAAAATCATTAAAATTTGTAATAAATTTTAGTTTAAATTAAATAAACATGTGTAAAAAATTGAAAACAAAATTCTGAAAATAATTTGAAAATTTCAAATAATCTCGTTAAAAAATTGTGTAAGTAAAATCTACAAAATTTTTTGGAAAATAATTTTGTAGTGAAAATTGAGTCATTTAAATAAAATATTTTGAAAACAAAATATTTGAAATAAAAATTACTTATATATATTTTTAAAAATTTATTTTAATTATTCTCGTAATTTTTTTAAATAATTTAAAATTTTAATAAATATTAAAATAGAATCATAAATCTGTTTCGAAATTGCCGAAACGAAAAAAAAAAATCATAAATTTTTTAATGTTAATTGCTGAAAATAAAAAAATTTCAACATTTATTTTTTAATAATAAAAAATTTTAATGGATGATTTATGTTTTCCACAAAAAAAAAAAAAAAAAAAAAAAAAAAAAAAAACATTTAAATGCGAAAGATTCAAATCGAAATTATAGGAGTTAATGGAAAAATTAAACAAATTATTAAAAAAAATTTTAAACATTTAAAAATTAATGCTACTGAGATTGAGCAAGATCTAATCCTAAAATCCAAATAGTATTTCAACTATCTGGCATCTCATTTATGTTTAAAAAAAAATTCCAAAACTCTTATTTATTATTATTATTTTTAAAAAATTATATAACTTTGGAAATATTAAACATTTTTCTATGAAATTTTAAAATCCAAATAGTATTTCAACTATCTGGCATCTCATTTATTTTTTTTTTTTTAATTTCCAAAACTCTTTTTTATTATTATTTTTTTTTAAATTCTATAACTTTAGAAATATTAAACATTTTTCAACGAAATTTTACACAAATCTTAAGGCGTTTTCTAAATGATTTGACACAGCTTTAGTTTTTAAAGGGACTATCAAGGGATCGGTTGGCAACACTCTTATTTTTAAATATTTCTTAAAAACCTTTTTTTTTTTGAAAATAATTCTTTCATTAAATTTTTGAATGAAATTCTACATAAACATTTTTAAAGTGTTTTCCCATTGATTTGGAGCAACACAAATTCCTAATGAGACCAGGTGAGGATAAGTGGATTCAAAAAAGAGATTTTTAAATCTAAATAAAATATTAAAACCAATTCTGATTTTTATTTTTATTTAATTGATAACCTCCATTTGATTCCATTTTTTACTAAAATATTGCCTAGAGTTTTAAGAAATAAAGTTTGCAAGAATCATAGTAAAATGTGGATCCACTTAAAAGTTATAGAATTTTGAAATAGAAATTTCCAAAAAACATGATTTTAAAAAAAAGGTGGTAATGTTTTTCACCCTAAAATTCAATATTTATTATATTTTTTTCTAACTTAATGTTATTACAGCAAATTCAAGAAAATTCTAAGTTCAAGTTCAACTATTTTTCCTAAACACTTTCCCCGCCGGACCTTTCAGAATTTTATTAACTCTAAAATTTTTTTCTTTAGATTTTAAACTCATTTTAAAAAATAATTTAAAATTAAATTTTGGCGATTAAAAAATTTTTGAGAAGACCAAATATGGACTTTCATCCACCGTTCCCTGCAGCCACTAAGAGTTTGTTCTGCTCCAAATCAATTGGAAATTATCTCAGTTAAATAGTTTTTTTCTTTCATTTTTGTGGTAACTTAGATTGGACCTGATCTTTATACCCTCGACCATCACAAGTGGTCAGGGTATATTAAGTTTGTCATTCTGTATGTAACGCCAAGAAGGAATCATCTCAGACCCAACAATGTATATATATTATTGCATCAAATCAAAAACTGAGTCGATTTAGCTACGTCCGTCTGTCTGTCTGTCTGTCTGTCTGTCTGTCTGTTGGAAACATTCTCACGCCTAGAATAATTTACCGAATTCAACAAAACTTGACCACATCGTTTATTATTGTCCTAAGCAGTTTGCTATTTAAAACCAGCTATATCGCTTTATAAGCAAAGAAATTATATACCGATATCTGAAACAACCTCAAAATTTCGAAAATGAACTCTTATAATTTCTTCTGAAAATGTAATTGGACTTAAACAAAAAATTAATTTTAGCATACAGTTGCACATGCTTCATAACCATGCAAAAAATTAATCAAAATCTGATTAACCGGAAAAAAGTTATAGGCTATAATATGCAAAATTTTGATACACCCCAAACTCTTTGTGTCATATGGGCCGCAATTTTTAAGATAATTTACTGAAATTTGTTACATATACATATTTTAATACAATAATAAATCCACAGAAGTCATATTGTTCTGGGATCATTAATTGACCCAGCTCCCATGTATGGATCCTTCCCGGAATATGATTTATAGCTTATAAAACTTTTAAATTTGAATCAATTCTATTGAAATTTGGCATAATTAATTTTTTAACTATTTTAAATAAATGTTGTAAATTATATTAACATGGGTCCATATTTTGTTATAGAACCCATATAACTCCCTTCCCGGAAAACAGGGTTTGAACTTATAAAACAATTAAATAAAAACTAATTCCATTGGAACTCGGTACAATACATTTTTTTAAACTATTTTTAATGCATATTTTTTTAATTAGAACAATCTCGGTCCATATTTTGATGTAGTTCCCATATTAGGCCTCTCACCGAAAACAGTTTTCAGCTTATAAAAGTAGTAAATAAAGACCAATTCTATTGAAATTCGACACAATTATTTTGCTAACTGTTCTGAATTTGCCCTATATCCGTACAAATTTTCCTATAGCTCCCTTATAACGGGATTTCTCGGAAAACGGATTTTAGTTTATAAAACATTTAAATAAAAATCAATTCCATTAAAATTTAGCACAATGATTTTTCTAACTAATCAAATTATATTATAAATATGAACAATCTTGGTGCAAATTTTGCTGTAACTCCCTTATAAGACCCCTTCACGGAAGCTTATAACAAGCTTATAAGCTTATAACAAGCAAGTGGTCAAGAGAGAGAATATTAACTTTGTCATTCTGTAACGCTAAGAATGAATTATCTTAGACCCCATAATGTATATATTCTTGTATCAAATCAAAATCTCAGTCGATTTTCGTCAATTTCTCTGTCTGCTCACATCCACAAAAATTTACAGAGCTTAATGAAATCTGGTCTAATAGAAAAAAGGCAGTTCAGTAGAAAAAAAGTTATTGCCAAAATTATAACTAAATTTTATGACTCATTAAGTGTTTCTGTGTTATATTCTATAAACATTTGTGAGTGTATGTGTATCTATGGAATATATGTATATCTATGGAACCTAACGTATTAACTTCAAACGAATTTGTGGTGGAGGGTATTGAAGATTCGGCATAGCCGAATATATCATTCTTACTTGTTTTTTTTTTTTGTTTTTTGAAATCCTGCTTTGTAAAGAATCGAAATATGACCGGTATATGAGAGTATGTGGAAATGGTAGACAGTTGGTCACACTATAACACAGTTTAAGTCGCTATTCCTAAATAATCTTGAAATTTGAGTAACTGAGATTTTTCTGAAATTCTGATCTGAAGAGGATCGTGGCAGACGCTTTTTCCAAATAATTTTGAAATTTGAGAAAATCGGATTTTTGCTGAAATTCTAAAGTAGACAAAAACATATCTCTACATTGAATATTTGTTAATTTTTTCACAAAATCACTCGCTATTACCAATATTTTCTGAGATTATAAATCAAGTTTTCGATAATAAAAACGTAATTGCAAACAAATGACTGCAAAGGGAGAATTCATTGCAAGAAGATCTTAAAATAGATGAAGGGTAAAATTTAAAGTAACCGCAAAAACGCCTTAAAAATCAGGAGAATCAGCTCCAATTGCAGAAATCTTCTCATCTTCTAGAAATAGTGACAATATGGCAAATTTAAATAATAAGGAAAAGATTTAATTGATTTTGAAAATATTAGTAGAGTTGCGGATATTCCATATCGTGAAACGATATATAATAATTGTTCATGACATTAACTGTGGCCATCTGTAAGTCAATAATGTTTGAGATTTCTAACTCAGTTATTTTTTTGTATACTTCTTTTGTAGTCTCAACAGAAAACTTCAGTTTTTTTTCAACTTCACCTGAATTTAAGCTATTGAAGCTAAAAGAAAGAACAAAAAAAAGATATAAAACATTGTGAATCGATTAAAATGAAGTTTCTTTTTCATGTAAATAAATTATAAAGTTAATTAAAAAAGACATTTCCACTGAAGAGCTACAAAAACAAATTAACAAAGGATAACAAGAATATAGGAAAGTGTGCGGCTCCCTACAATTGTTATTAAGAAATATTTCTAGGAATAACCATTTATTGGATTAAGGCCTAGAGGTACATTGACACACAACATCCATTCTCTTTGAGCTACAAGTCCCATGACCATATCATCAAAGGTTGAAAGTCTTAAAAATAATTATATAAATTTACATATCAAAACATATTTAACTGATATTAAACTTATAAAATTTAATAGCTTAAACCCTAAAAGGGTTATATAAGGAGTGAGATCGAAAAAAATTTTAACATACATAGAAGTTTAATTGAAATTATTATTACAATTTACAAAGTTTTTTTTGTTTTAATCACTAGTACATTCTGTCACTTTGCTCGAACTGATAGTTCATCTCCAATTTTAATCTATCACACTTAAACAAGAGCCCAATATCTCTCCACTGGCCTTAAAATTAGGCTGTTTGGAGGATTCCATTCTCTTGTTACAAATACCATGATTGTGCTTAAACCATATCAAGTCAAGCCAAAAATAAGTGAACACTTTATGAATTTTTATGTATGGGAGCAGCTTTTCTTTTAAAAATTCCTTAATGAAAAATTCAGTATTTATAGAGCCCATTGCAAAAAAGTTATTGGCTTCTCTTGCCGCAACTGCATAATGTTTGTCATACCAAGATCTTTTTGGGAAATTTTGACTGCTTTTGGGCCCTAAACTGTCCTTTATCATTTCATGAAGCATCAGAAACATAAAATGTTTGACCAGGAAGTTGTGAAAAATCTGCCATATGTTTCTTCACCAATAATGCAGCAAAACTTGACTTCAATTTCCGTACTCTGTTTTTGGGTGTTCCGGAACGGACAAGTTCTTCCGGTACTGTTAAAACAAATTCAATTGCAGAATTTTTGAAAAATCAAATTTTTTAAATTTCAAGATTATTTGGGAGAAGTGAGTTATACACACTTATAGTGTTACCACCTGTCCACCATTTCCACCTAATCTCATCACAGCAATTTTTTTAACTCTGGATATAGTCAACGATTCTCCTTAAAATAGGTTTTAAAAAAAATAATAATATTCTCACGGACTCACTAATAATTTATATTCCTGCAAATTAATTAGAAAGTTTGTGTGAAATTTCATTAAAAAATTTTCTTTAATTCCAAAATTACAGAATTATTTACATTTTTTATTTATTTTAATTAAATTTTTTATTCAATTTAATTAAATAATATTTTTATCTCATTCTCATTATTATTTTATTGTCAGTTTCTGTGTGTATGTGTGACACGTGTTGTGTGTAACACTTTTGAAATTTGAATTATGACCATTTTGTTCTTCTTACGAGACTAAACTCTTTAGTACTTTAATAACTGAGTACAAAATGAACATGAAAGAAAAGATAAGAGGAAGAAGAAAAAAACAAGTACAATAACAAATAAAAGTACTTAACTATTACGAAAGAAAAAAAAAAACAACGATAGTTTAACATGAGAACCCTGGTAAGAACAATGACATCATCGCCGACAATATGACATAAGGAATGTGTGGTTTTGTACAGCATTTGAAAGGACAGGGGTGGTTGTTCAGACACATTTTCTTTAAAAAAATCTATTAAAGTTTTTCAGGTTTCAGATTGAAAGTTGGATTTCTTAAAATTTTAAGAGTTATCCTGTTTTTTTAAACAGCATCTCTGTGTTAAATAAACGACGACTCTGTATTTTGTAAGCGACGTCTCTGTTTTTTTGTAAACGACGTCTCTGATTTTTGTAAATAAAGTCTGTGTTGGCAAACAACATCCCTGTCTTTTGTTAACAACAATGGGAAAAACCAAAAAACTTCTTTTAGTTTAACACGAAACTATGCAGCCGCGGTACACCAAAGACATTATTCTAAGTTTCTAGTTTTTTCACCCAACCACACACAGTGTTTCTCAAACAATTTCTTTTTTTTTGTTGGAAATATTTTTGCAACTTTTTAAATTTTGCACAGTGATTACAAAGCGTTTTTTTGGGAAATGGTTTTGTAACTTGGGAACAATAAAATATATATTTTTCATAAACATTCCAATCAATGGTTCAATGGTTTCCAATTGATTTTTAAAGGGTACATGTTCTTGGTGAAACAAGAGATGAGAGTTGAACCTCCAAGTTGGTTACCTCGAACTATTTACAAAAAGCTTGGTTTCGAAAAAATTCATAGCTTTGGAACAACTAAATACTTTTAATGAAATTTCAAGAAAAAACTATCTTAAGATATTTTTCAATTTATTTAAAACAGTTCAAGTTCTTAGTGGGTCCAGGGGATGAAGATTTAGACCTCAAAAATTAGTTATCTAAAAAATTAAGATTTAAAAAATTAAAATTTTTTCAAAATAATTCTGAAATTTTGAAACCACTGAATATTTTTAAATAAAATTCCACACAGAGACAGATTTTTGAGGTCTTCTCTAATTGATTTTGAAAAAGCAATGGTTCCTAGTGAGTCCAGGGGGTGAGTGGTAGACCTCCGAAATCAGTCATCTCAAAAAATGAAAATAAAAAGAAAACAAAAAAAATCATATCAAAACTTTCTTAAATCTATAACTCTGGAACTAATAAAACTTTTATAATAAAATTTGAATTATGTTTAAGGTTGAGAATTTTTACAATGGGATTTTCAAAAGGGATTTTGAAGGTTCTAGAGGATAAAAGTTGAACCTCCAAAATGTATTTAAAATAATTAAGAAACTTTGGAACTAATGAATATTTCTTAATGAAATTTCACTTAAACGTTCTTTAAGGTCTTTTCCAATCGATTTTGCAAGAGTAAAATCTTAATACTTTTTGTAAAAGAATCATATATCTATTTGGAGCCAATAAAAATGATATAACATTTTGAAAAAGATTTTGAAGAAAATGAAAAATTATTTTTTTTTGTAATTTAAAAAAGTGGCAATATTGGCTCTGGACTGTACCCTTTTCTTCATAATTCCGAAAGTATTCTTCATGTGAATAACTGTAAAGCAAATTCTAGGGCATTAGATGAAATGTCTTTCCCCACTAGTCCTATTCAGAATTTTGGTAATTTAAAAATTATTCTCTTAATATTTGTGAGGTTATAAACATATAAAGGAATAATTATATTCCTTTATATGTTACTTTACATTCCAAAAATCTGGATTAAACTGAAATCTCTTATAAAGTTCGAGAGAATAATTAACTCCAAAAAAAATGTATTTTCGAATCAAGTTTTTTTTGATGAATTGGAATTTTGGGTATTTTGAAATCAAAAAATGGGAATATGTTTCTAAACCTGTATTAATGGCAATTTTGTCTATATTATTCTTAATTTTCATGATAATAGCTTTATTGATCAGGATTTTATTTAAGATCAAATATTAAATTTGAATTTAAAAAATCAACAAACAAAATGGTCAACTTGAAATGGCCGCCAACTAATCTTCTGAACAGCTGGGGTCTTTGTAAGTCTACAAATGAATTTTAAAACACCTCAGCTTTATGATTGATAAATTTTATATAGATGTATCCCCCCCCAACCCCTCAAAAAAAAATGAAAACATTTTGGAACCACTGCACCACATCATTATCTTCATCACAACTAAAACCAACACCAACAATATATTGAACCTTCATCATCATTTTTAAAAGGATACTAAAGCTGACGCATAGTGAGAGGTATTCAATCGTAAAAAAAACTAAAAACAACCACTTTTTTATTATGAAATGAAATCATTTTGTTCGGAATGAAAAAAAAATGTTCCCAGAATTCAAATTCGTAATACGCAAATTGTGGCGTAAAGATTTGAGAACAAAAGCTGAGGATGATAATTTTTTGCTAAAAAGAAAATAAATAATAAAACTAGAAATAAAATTGAGGCAGGACTAAAAATGATTTTAATAAAAATACAAAAAAACAGCTGTTTATCTTTCATGTGGTAGAGGAGTTAAGTGTTCGATAAATCTGTTATGACAACTGATGTCATGTTAACCATTTTTTCCACAACAAGAGGGTGTGTCTCCTCTGGGAGGCTTAGTGGAATATTAAAGACCCCAAAAAAAGGATTTAATATTTGGAAATTGAGGAATTTTAGAATCTTTTTTAGAATCGAAAACTGTTAAAATTTTTCTAAAAAGCATAAATTTTCAATTAAATTTTTAATTGATTATATAACATATTTATATAAGTATTTGATATCATTTAAAAGGTAATTACTTGAAAAATATTAATATTAATATAAAACAGTATTTGAAATAAATTTTTTAAAAAAATTTTCAAAAAATCTAAAATTTATATTTTCGCCAAATTTTTGCAAAAAAAATATGTTTAATATTCGATTTTAAATAAAATCTATAGAACTAAACCTATTATTATGAAATTGGGATATAATATGGATCATATTGCTCTTAAATTCGAACCATAAAAAAAATCCCACTTTTTAATTCAAAATACCCAAAATTTCCATTCGGGGAAGTATGATATTAAAAATTGGCTTTTTCCAGTAACTTGATCACTCAGACGTTGTTAGGGCCCTGAACCATTACAGATTTTTTAGGAATATAGTCAAAATATAAAGGTATATAATCAAGGTACTTTTCCTTTAATTTTTTGTTCCGAAATTGTTTTCTATGTCCTCAGAAATGTAAAGAAAACATTTTAAAATTAACAAATTTCTGCAGGGAAAGTGTTGCCCCTAGAGGGGAAATTGTTAACCCTAATGGCTTTGACATTTTTTCACATGCATTTACTTTAAGAATTCTTTCAGAATTATTAAGAAAAATTAAAGTCGAAAGGAAAATAAAAGATTTTGAAATAAGAAAATTACACTACATTTTTCGAAAATCCATATTATTTTATCAAAAGGATCAAGTTTCAATTAAATTTTTAATTATTTATTTAACGCATTTATATTACTATTAGGTATCATTGGCGAGGTAATTACTTAGAAAATAATAAAATTTAATAAATTTTCAATTATAAAATTAATTTAATCGATTTTTTTTCAAAAATTCAAAACTTTTTATTTTTGTTAAATTTTGTAAAATAATATTTAATATTTGGCTTGAAATAATAACTGTATTAATAAAGCTATTATTATGAAATTTGGATATAATATGGACCAAGTGGTCTTTAATACCGAAGAATAAAAAAATTCCCACTTTTTATGCCGAAATACCCAAAATTCTCATAAGGGAAAAATTTGTATAAAAATTATAATTTTTTATTTAATAGGACTCTCGGAAGTCCAAGTCGATTTCTTAGGAATATAGCTTACATATATAGGTGTTTGATCAAGGTACTTTTCCTTTAATTTGAGCTTCACAATTTTTTATCTCCTCAAGAAATGTAAAGAACAAATTTTTAAAATTGACAAATTTCCGATAAGGCTTTCGGATAAAATATTATCCCTCTGGACCTCGGATTTGAATTATATGAATTTACATCAAAAATAATTTCAATATTATAAAGAAAAAATTTTAAATACAAAACATGTTACCACCTTTTGGAAAAAAATTACAAAATAATATTTTTTTCAAATTTCTATTTCAAATTAATATAACTTTTTATTGGTTCCACATGGGTGTATATATTCTTAGACAAAATTATTTAGAATTTTGTAGAGATACCAGGCTTAATTTTAGAAATTTGTTTGGACTTGAATTAAGCCAACCAAGTTCAACAAAAAAAATACCGATAAATGAAATTTCATGTGGAACTTAATAACTCGAAACCAAATAAGATAAACCTTACAAATTAATATATCTTTTTGGTAGAGAATTATAAGGTCTTTTTATACATCCAAAGAAATCGTAAATCAATTTTTAGCGATTTTTAAATTTTTTTTTTAATTTTTAAGGTTATCAACTTTGGAGGTCCCCTATACTGTACCTGGAGCTAATATAATCTCGTGCGCTTTCAAATCAATTAAATAATACCTCATGAATGTTTATGTGAAATTTCATTAAAAAATATTCAGTGGTTCTTAAGTTACAGAATTATTTTCCAAAACACGTTGGGAAAAGCTGTAACTGCGATATTTCACAAATTGAAACCAGATTAAAAATGTCTCTTCTTGTTGAAAGAAGAGTTATATTTTCCTTTGGAAATTGAATATTCCTTTTAATCTTCCCTTTCTCTGCTTTCCCTCTTTCTCTTATAAATCACTTTTAAATATTTCAAATATTTTTATTCAAATGCATGAGAACTAATTGAAAAATCGCTGTAAATGTCGACGCATTAATTTATGAACTTTTTCTTTCTTTCTGTCTTTTTCCCTAGAGTTCTATTTAATGAAGTCTTTTTCACGGCAATCAAATAATTTGTTTAGATTACATTTTTAAAATACCTTAAATACAATTTTGACACACTTTTTCAAAAAAAAATCTTAAAAGAAATAATAAAGAAATCATAATAAATTTATGAAGACCCAGAACCAACAGTGGAACCAAGAAAATAAGAAACATAATTTTGAATTTTTATAACAAAAAATATTTTCAAATTTTTTGTTTGGATTTATTTTTATCTTTTGCTTGTTCCTATCAAAACATCACCTCAAACTGCTGCTGCTGAATATGGTGAGTGAGTCAATGAGTGACTGAGTGAGTTTCTAGCTGTTCACCCTTATGTTTATGTTAGAATATTTGTTTTTGTTATAACGAAGAAGAAGAAAAAAATGAAAAGAACCCAGTGCCCTACAATGTAAAAATGTCTGGATAAAAATAAAATATTTTTCTAACACCCAACAAGAACAAGAGAAAAGTTTGTTCGGCTACACGACTCTTAAAAACCCTTCAGAAACAGACTATTAGTCTGGACTATATATAGAGCAGACTATTAGTCTGGACTATATATAGAGCAGACTATTAGTTTGGACTATATATAGAACAGACTATTAGTTTGGACTATATATAGAACAGACTATTAGTTTGGACTATATATAGAACAGACTATTAGTCTGGACTATATATAGAACAGACTATTAGTCTGGACTATATATAGAACAGACTATTAGTCTGGACTATATATAGAACAGACTATTAGTCTGGACTATATATAGAACAGACTATTAGTCTGGACTATATATAGAACAGACTATTAGTCTGGACTATATAGAACAGAACTATTAGTCTGGACTCGATAGTCCTCTTACTAGTTGTAGGGTGTTAAAAAAAGTATACGATTATATGTTTGTCGGAATATCTGCTTCAACATTTAGTTAGTCTGACACGATGGACGGACATCAATTGTACGAAAATTTATTTAGTTGTTTATTTTTATAGTAAATTAGAGTAAACTACAAGTGTTTCCTATATTTTTATTTTTTACTCTTAAGTTTAAAAAATAATAAAAATAATTTCAAATAAAAATATACAGGTTGTTGAAAACTTTAATTCCATTTCGCCCAAAATTGGGGGAAAAAATCGCGGGGAGTATGAACTTTTTTTTATTTGGGGAAAAAGAAAACATTTTTAAAAATAGAAAGGGATTTAAATAAAGTGGCATTTGGCATATAATTTTAATTGAAGGGAAAATTTTAAATTGAAATTTATTTTTTGATGAAATTAGAGTTTGGAAGTAAAATTTTTTTGGAAGTGACTCCTTTATTGAAATTCAATATCGATTTTTTATGAAAAATGTTTTCATAACTTTTTAAATATTTTCTTCATTTGTTTTTTATTTATTTAAATTTTATTTATTCTTAAAATTTTAATTCTTTATGAAATATTTTATTGACTTAAATTTATCTTTTCTTAAAATAAATTTGCTTTTTTATTTTAAAAATTGTTTATAGTTTTTATCGTTCATTTTATCATTTTTTATAAGTTTATTGATAAAATGTCAATATTTATTTCCGTTCCAAAAAAATATAATAATTTGGCAATTGTTTGCAAAATAAACAAGGTAGAGATGAAACGCCTCTCAGTGGCCCCCCCCCAACATTATTATACCCTCCAACAATACAAATGTTGATGAAGGTATATTAACTTTCTCATAACGTATGCAACGGCAAAAAGGAATCTTGTCAGACCCCATAAAGTATATATATTCTTGCATCATAAATCAAAATCTGAGTCGATTAGCCATGTTCGGCTGTCTGTTGGTAACATTCTCAGGCCTATACTATATGACCAAAATTTACTTGTTATTATCCTAAGCAGTTTCCTATTTAAAACCAGCCATATCGGTTCATTTGCAAACCAGTTATAGACCAATATCTGCGCCAACCTCAAAATTCAGAAAAATGATTTTTCTATTTTTTTAACAAAAAGTAATTTATCATTCATTCAATTCAATGTAGAATAATTTATTAAAATCGGATTAATAGAAAAAAGTTATAGTTATAGAAAATGTGCAAAATTTTGATACACTCCAAAGTCATATGGCACAAATTTTTGAATATGATTTTCTGAAATTTAAAACATAAATTTATTTTTATACAAAAAACTAGTTTTGTGCTGCGGTCATTTTTTGTCTTAGCTTCCATTTAATGATCCTTCCCGGAATATGGTTTATAGCTTATAAAACTCTTAAATTTGAACCAAATGTTTTGAAATTTCCGGAAAACACTTTTGAGCTTATAAAACTATTAAATTAAGACAAATTCTATTGAAATTTGGCACAATGATTTTCGCAAGTACTTTATAATGTTATATGTTATTAATTTGAACAATCTCGGTCCATATTTGTCTATAGTTCCCATATAACGTCACTTCCCAGAAAACGGTTGTGAGCTTATTAAAATCTTATACGGAGATGAACCAATCTAATTTAAAAACGCCACGAATATTTTTCTGTCTTGAATATATGATACTTTCCTGGCTAATATTGGCCCATATTATGCTACAGCTGCCATTTAAATCTCACTGTTACTAATTTGACGAATTTCAGAACATATTTTGCAATATCCCACTAGGACCCTTGCCAGAATCTAGTTTGACAATTATAGGTCCGTATTTGGTTATTACTTCTTTGTAATCCCACTTCCGGAAGTAGTATTTAAGGCTTAGAGGTTCTTAAATATGAATCGATTCCATTGAAATACAGACAACTAGATAATTGTGTTCAATTTAATATCTTATTTCTTGAATATTGTCTCTCAAGCAGGAAAATTTCTCCATTAACGTCATTTTTAATAAAATCGGTCATTAAAATTAATAGCTCGGTAACCAATATTTATAAGTAGTTTTAAGAATACGTCACCATAGGTAACTAATAGTTTTTATAGAGGCTTTTTTCCGTAATCGGTGTTAAAGCGGATGATCGATTAATATTCTTCAGCTCATACTAAGTTTTGTATTTATGTTAAAGAGAGGAGAGTATTTAAGATTCGGCACAGCCAAATTAAGCATTCTTATTTGTTTTCAAATAAATTTATATTTTTTAAATTTTATTTTCATTTTTTAAAATTTTTCAGATAACCAACTTTAGTGCTCTACCCTTTTCCCCATGAGCCCACTAAAAACTGCTTTTATTTATTAAAAACACTTTGAGAGTGTTCATGCGAAATTTCATTACAAAAT
>PYHX02000413.1:81713286-81866406 GCA_004302925.2 Cochliomyia hominivorax | reverse complement strand
TTTTGCTAACTGTTCTGAATTTGCCCTATATCCGTACAAATTTTCCTATTAGCTCCCTTATAACGGATTTCTCGGAAAACGGATTTTAGTTTATAAAAATATTTAAATAAAAATCAATTCCATTAAAATTTAGCACAATGATTTTTCTAACTAATCAAATTATATTATAAATATGAAACAATCTTGGTGCAAATTTTGCTGTAACTCCCTTATAAGACCCCTTCACGGAAGCTTATAACAAGCTTATAAGCTTATAACAAGCAAGTGGTCAAGAGAGAGAATATTAACTTTGTCATTCTGTAACGCTAAGAATGAATTATCTTAGACCCCATAATGTATATATTCTTGTATCAAATCAAAATCTCAGTCGATTTTCGTCAATTTCTCTGTCTGCTCACATCCACAAAAATTTACAGAGCTTAATGAAATCTGGGTCTAATAGAAAAAAGGCAGTTCAGTAGAAAAAAGTTATTGCCCAAAATTTAAACTAAATTTTATGACTCATTAAGTGTTTCTGTGTTATATTCTATAAACATTGTGAGTGTATGTGTATCTATGGAATATATGTATATCTATGGAACCTAACGTATAACTTCAAACGAATTTGTGTGGGAGGGTATTGAAGATTCGGCAATAGCCGAATATATCATCTCTTACTTGTTTTTTTTTTTTTGTTTTTTGAAATCCTGCTTTGTAAAGAATCGAAATATGACCGGTATATGAGAGTAGTGGAAATGCGTGGACAGTGGTCACACTGTAACACACTTTAAGTCGCTTTTCCCAAATAATTTTGAATGAGATTTTTCTGAAATTCTGATCTGAAGAGGATCGTGGCAAAAGCTTTTCCCAAATAATTTGAAATTTGAGAAAATCAGATTTTTGCTGAAATTCTGAAGTAGACAAAAACATATCTCTACATTCAATATTTGTTAAATTTTTCACAAATCAGTCGCAATTACCAATATTTTCTAGAGATTATAAATCAAGTTTTCGATAATGAAAACGTAATTGCAAACAAAATGACTGCAAAGGCGAGAATTCGTTGCAGGAAGATCTTAAAATAGATGAAGGGTAAAATTTAAAAGTAACCGCAAAAACGCCTTAAAAAATCAGGAGAATCAGCTCCAATTGCAGAAATCATTCATCTTCTTAGAAATAGTGACAATATGGCAAATTTAAATAATAAGGAAAGATTTAATTAATTTGAAAATATTAGTAGAGTTGCGGATATTCCATATGGTAAAAACGATATATAATAATTGTTCATGACATTAACTGTGGCCATCTGTTAGTCAATAATGTTTTGAGATTTCTAACTCAGTTATTTTTGTATACTTCTTTTGTAGTCTCAACAGAAAACTTCAGTTTTTTTCAACTTCACCTGAATTTTAAACTTTTGAAACTAAAAAGAATGAACAAAAAAGGATATAAAACATTGTGAATCGATTTTTCATGTAAATAATTTATAAAGTTAATTAAAAAAGACATTCCCGCTGAAGAGCTACAAAACAAATTAACAAAGGAAACAAGAATATAGGGAAAGTGTGCGGCTCCCTACAATTTTATTAAGAAATATTTCTAGGAATAACCATTTATTGGATTAAGGCCTAGAGGTACATTGACACACAACACCATTCTCTTTGAGCTACAAGTCCCATGGACCATATCATCAATGGTTGAAAGTCTTAAAATAATTATATAAATTTACATATCAAAAACATATTTAACTGATATTAAACTTATAAAATTTAATAGCTTAAACCCTAAAAGGGTTATATAAGGAGTGAGATCGAAAAAAAATTTAACATACATAGAAGTTTATTGAAATTATTATTACAATTTACAAAGTTTTTTTTTTTGTTTTAATCACTAGTACAATTTGGCCTTTGTCACTTTGCTCGAACAGGTAGTCCATCTCCAATTTTAATTACCACACTTAAGCAAGAGCCAATATCTCTCACTGGCTAGAAATTAGGATGTTTGGAGGATTCCATTTCTCTGTTACAAATACCATGATTGTGCTTAAACCATATCAAGTCAAGCCAAAAATAAAGTGAACACTTTATGAATTTTTATGTATGGGAGCAGCTTTCTTTTTAAAAATTCTAATGAAAAATTCAGTATTATAGGCCCATTGCAAAAAAATTATTGGCTTCTCTTGCCGCAACTGCATAATGTTTGCCAACCAAGATCTTTTTGGGAAATTTTGACTGCTTTTGGGCCCTAAACTGTCCTTTATCATTTCATGAAGCATCAGAAACATAAAATGTTTGACCAGGAAGTTGTGAAAAATCTGCCATATGTTTTTCACCAATAATGCAGCAAAACTTGACTTCAATTTCCGTACTCTGTTTTTGGGGTTCCGGAACGGACAAGTTCTTCCGGTACTGTTAAAACAAATTCAATTGCAGAATTTTTGAAAAATCAAATTTTTTAAATTTCAAGATTATTTGGAGAAGTGAGTTATACACACTTATAGTGTTACCACCTGTCCACCATTTCCACCTAATCTCATCACAGCAATTTTTTTAACTCTGGATATAGTCAACGATTCTCCTTAAAATAGGTTTTAAAAAAATAATAATATTCTCACGGACTCACTAATAATTTATATTCCTGCAAATTAATTAGAAAGTTTGTGTGAATTTCATTAAAAAATTTTCTTTAATTCCAAAATTACAGAATTATTTACATTTTTTATTTATTTTAATTAAATTTTTTATTCAATTTAATTAAATAATATTTTTATCTCATTCTCATTATTATTTTATTGTCAGTTTCTGTGTGTATGTGTGACACGTGTTGTGTGTAACACTTTTGAAATTTGAATTATGACCATTTTGTTCTTCTTACGAGACTAAACTCTTTAGTACTTTAATAACTGAGTACAAAATGAACATGAAAGAAAGGATAAGAGGAAGAAGAAAAAAACAAGTACAATAACAAATAAAAGTACTTAACTATTACGAAAGAAAAAAAAAACAACGATAGTTTAACATGAGAACCCTGGTAAGAACAATGACATCATCGCCGACAATATGACATAAGGAATTTGTGGTTTTGTACAGCATTTAAAAGGACAGAGGTGGTTGTTCAGACACATTTTCTTAAAAAAATCTATTGAAGTTTTTAAGTTTCAGATTGAAAGTTGGATTTCTTAAAATTTTAAGAGTTATCCTTTTTTTTAAACAGCATCTCTGTGTTAAATAAACGACGACTCTGTACTTTTGTAAGCGACGTCTCTGTTTTTTTGTAAACGACGTCTCTGATTTTGGTAAATAAAGTCTGTGTTGGCAAACAACATCCCTGTCTTTGGTTAACAACAATGGGAAAAACCAAAAAAACTTCTTTTAATTGAACACGAAACTATGCAGCCGCGGTACACCAAAGACATTCTAAGTTTCTAGTTTTTTCCCCCAACCACATACAGTGTTTCGCAAACAATTTCTTTTTTTTTTTGGAATATTTTTGCAACTTTTTAAATTTTGCACAGTGATTACAAAGCTCTATTTGGGAAATGGTTTTGTAACTTGGGAACAATGGAATATATATTTTCCATAACATTCCAATCAATGGTTCAATGGTTTCTAATTGATTTTTAAAAAGTACAAATTCTTGGTGGGTACAAGAGATGAGAGTAAACCTCCAACTCGAACTATTTACAAAAGCTTGGTATTGGAAAAATCCATAGCTTTGGAACAACTAAATACTTTTAATGAAATTTCAAGAAAAAACTATCTTAAGATATTTTTCAATTTATTTAAAACAGTTCAAGTTCTTAGCGGATCCAGGGGATGAAGGTTTAGACCTCAAAAATTGGTTATCTAAAAAATTAAGATTTAAAAAATTAAATTTTTTTTCTAAATTATTCTGTAATTTTGAAACTACTGAATATTTTTAAATAAAATCCACACAGAGACAGATTTTGAGGTCTTCTCTAATTGATTTTGAAAAAGCAATGGTTCCTAGTGAGTCCAGGGGTGAGTGGTAGACCTCCGAAATCAGTCATCTCAAAAAATGAAAATAAAAAGAAAACAAAAAAAATCATATCAAAACTTTCTTAAATCTATAACTCTGGAACTAATAAAACTTTTATAATAAAATTGAATTATGTTTAAGGTTGAGAATTTTTACAATGGGATTTTCAAAAGGGATTTTGAAGGTTCTAGAGGATAAAAGTTGAACCTCCAAATGTATTTAAAAATAATTAAGAAACTTTGGAACTAATGAATATTTCTTAATGAAATTTCACTTAAACGTTCTTTAAGGTCTTTTCCAATCGATTTTGCAAGAGTAAAATCTTAATACTTTTTGTAAAAGAATCATATATCTATTTGGAGCCAATAAAAATGATATAACATTTTGAAAAAGATTTTGAAGAAAATGAAAAATTATTTTTTTTTGTAATTTAAAAAAGTGGCAATATTGGCTCTGGACTGTACCCTTTTCTTCATAATTCCGAAAGTATTCTTCATGTGAATAACTGTAAAGCAAATTCTAGGGCATTAGATGAAATGTCTTTCCCCACTAGTCCTATTCAGAATTTTGGTAATTTAAAAATTATTCTCTTAATATTTGTGAGGTTATAAACATATAAAGGAATAATTATATTCCTTTATATGTTTACTTTACATTCCAAAAATCTGGATTAAACTGAAATCTCTTATAAAGTTCGAGAGAATAATTAACTCCAAAAAAAAATGTATTTTCGAATCAAGTTTTTTTTGATGAATTGGAATTTTGGGTATTTTGAAATCAAAAAATGGGAATATGTTTCTAAACCTGTATTAATGGCAATTTTGTCTATATTATTCTTAATTTTCATGATAATAGCTTTATTGATCAGGATTTTATTTAAGATCAAATATTAAATTTGAATTTAAAAAATCAACAAACAAAATGGTCAACTTGAAATGGCCGCCAACTAATCTTCTGAACAGCTGGGGGTCTTTGTAAGTCTTCAAATGAATTTTAAAACACCTCAGCTTTATGATTGATAAATTTTATATAGATGTATCCCCCCCCAACCCCTCAAAAAAAAATGAAAACATTTTGGAACCACTGCACCACATCATTATCTTCATCACAACTAAAACCAACACCAACAATATATTGAACCTTCATCATCATTTTTAAAAGGATACTAAAGCTGACGCATAGTGAGAGGTATTCAATCGTAAAAAAAACTAAAAACAACCACTTTTTTATTATGAAATGAAATCATTTTGTTCGGAATGAAAAAAAAATGTTTCCAGAATTCAAATTCGTAATACGCAAATTGTGGCGTAAAGATTTGAGAACAAAAGCTGAGGATGATAATTTTTTGCTAAAAAGAAAATAAATAATAAAACTAGAAATAAAATTGAGGCAGGACTAAAAATGATTTTAATAAAAATACAAAAAAACAGCTGTTTATCTTTCATGTGGTAGAGGAGTTAAGTGTTCGATAAATCTGTTATGACAACTGATGTCATGTTAACCATTTTTTCCACAACAAGAGGGTGTGTCTCCTCTGGGAGGCTTAGTGGAATATTAAAGACCCCAAAAAAAGGATTTAATATTTGGAAATTGAGGAATTTTAGGATCTTTTTTAGAATCGAAAACTGTTTAAATTTTTCTAAAAAGCACAAAGTTTCAATTAAATTTTTAATTGATTATATAACACATTTATATAAGTATTTGATATCATTTAAAGGTAATTACTTGAAAAATATTAATATTAATATAAAACAGTATTTGAAATAAATTTTTTAAATAAAATTTCAAAAAATTCTAAAATTTATATTTTCGCCAAATTTTTGCAAAAAAAATATGTTTAATATTCGATTTTAAATAAAATCTATAGAACTAAACCTATTATTATGAAATTGGGATATAATATGGATCATATTGCTCTTAAATTCGAACCATAAAAAAAATCCCACTTTTTAATTCAAAATACCCAAAATTTCCATTCGGGGAAGTATGATATTAAAAATTGGCTTTTTCCAGTAACTTGATCACTCAGACGTTGTTAGGGCCCTGAACCATTACAGATTTTTTAGGAATATAGTCAACATATAAAGGTATATAATCAAGGTACTTTTCCTTTAATTTTTGTTCCGAAATTGTTTTCTATGTCCTCAGGAAATGTAAAGAAAACATTTTAAAATTAACAAATTTCTGCAGGGAAAGTGTTGCCCCTAGAGGGGAAATTGTTAACCCTAATGGCTTTGACATTTTTTCACATGCATTTACTTTAAGAATTCTTTCAGAATTATTAAGAAAAATTAAAGTCGAAAGGAAAATAAAAGATTTTGAAATAAGAAAATTACACTACATTTTTCGAAAATCCATATTATTTTATCAAAGGGATCAAGTTTCAATTAAATTTTTAATTATTTATTTAACGCATTTATATTACTATTAGGTATCATTGGCGAGGTAATTACTTAGAAAATAATAAAATTTAATAAATTTTCAATTATAAAATTAATTTAATCGATTTTTTTCAAAAATTCAAAACTTTTTATTTTTGTTAAATTTTGTAAAAATAATATTTAATATTTGGCTTGAAATAATAACTGTATTAATAAAGCTATTATTATGAAATTTGGATATAATATGGACCAAGTGGTCTTTAATACCGAACAATAACAAAAATTCCCACTTTTTATACCGAAATACCCAAAATTTTCATAAGGAAAAATTTGTATAAAAAATTAACTTTTTCCGGTTAATTGGACTCTCGGAAATTATGGAAGGTTTGGGCATTACTGTTTCTTGGGAATATAGCCAACATGTGTAGGCATATAATCAAGGTACTTTCCCTTTAATTTAAGCTTCGACAATTTTTTATCTCCTCAAGAAATGTAAAGAAAAAATTTTTAAAATTAACAAATTTCCGATAAGGCTTTCGGATAAAATATTATCCCTCTGGACCTCGGATTTGAATTATATGAATTTACATCAAAAATAATTTCAATATTATAAAGAAAAAATTTTAAAGACAAAACATGTTACCACCTTTTGGAAAAAAATCACAAAATAATATTTTTTCCAAATTTCTATTTCAAATTAATATAACTTTTTATTGGTTCCACATGGGTGTATATATTCTTAGACAAAAATTATTTAGAATTTTGTAGAGATACCAGGCTTAATTTTAGAAATTTGTTTGGACTTGAATTAAGCCAACCAAGTTCAACAAAAAAATACCGATAAATGAAATTTCATGTGGAACTTAATAACTCGAAAACCAAATAAGATAAACCTTACAAATTAATATATCTTTTTGGTAGAGAATTATAAGGTCTTTTTATATATCCAAAGAAATCGTAAATCAATTTTTAGCGATTTTTAATTTTTTTTTTAATTTTTAAGGTTATCAACTTTGGAGGTCCCCTATACTGTACCTGGAGCTAATATAATCTCGTGCGCTTTCAAATCAATTAAATAATACCTCATGAATGTTTATGTGAAATTTCATTAAAAAATATTCAGTGGTTCTTAAGTTACAGAATTATTTTCCAAAACACGTTGGGAAAAGCTGTAACTGCGATATTTCACAAATTGAAACCAGATTAAAAATGTCTTCTTCTTGTTGAAAGAAGAGATATATTTTCCTTTGGAATATTGAATATTCCTTTTAATCTTCCCTTTCTCTGCTTTCCCTCTTTCTCTTATAAATCACTTTTAAATATTTCAAATATTTTTATTCAAATGCATGAGAACTAATTGAAAAATCGCTGTAAATGTCGACGCATTAATTTATGAACTTTTTCTTTCTTTCTGTCTTTTTCCCTAGAGTTCTATTTAATGAAGTCTTTTTCACGGCAATCAAATAATTTGTTTAGATTACATTTTTAAAATACCTTAAATACAATTTTGACACACTTTTTCAAAAAAAAATCTTAAAAGAAATAATAAAGAAATCATAATAAATTTATGAAGACCCAGAACCAACAGTGGAACCAAGAATATAAGAAACATAATTTTGAATTTTAATAACAAAAAATATTTTCAAATTTTTTGTTTGGATTTTTTATCTTTTCTTTTTTATCTTTTGCTTGTTCCTATCAAAAACATCACCTCAAACTGCTCGCTGCGAATATGGGTGGGTGACGTCATATAGTGACTGAGTGAGTTTCTAAGCTGTTCACCCTTATGTTTATTGTTAGAATATTGTTTTTGTTATAACGAAGAAGAAGAAAAAATGAAAAGAAACGCAGTGCCCTACAATGTAAAAATGTCTGGAATAAAAATAAAATATTTTTCTAAACACCCCAACAAGAACAAGAGAAAAGTTTGTTCGGGCTACGACGACTCTTTAAAAAACCCTTCAGAACAGACTATTAGTCTGGATATATTATAGGAGCAGACTATTAGTCATGGACTATATATAGAGCAGACTATTAGTTTTGACTATATATATAACAGACTATTAGTTTGACTATATATAAGAACAGACTATTAGTTGGACTATCATATAGAACAGGACTATAGTCTGACTATATAATAGAACAAAGACTATTAGTCTGGAACTATATATAGAACAGACTATTAGTCTGGACTATATATAGAACAGACTATTAGTCTGGACTATATATAGAACAGACTATTAGTCTGGACTATATATAGAACAGACTATTAGTCTGGACTATATATAGAACAGACTATTAGTCTGGACTACTATTAGTCTGGCTATAACTTAGTCTGGTTGTAGGGTGTTAAAAAAATATACGATTATATGTTTGTCGGAATATCTGCTTCAACATTTAGTTAGTCTGACACGATGGACGGACATCAATTGTACGAAAATTTATTTAGTTGTTTATTTTTATAGTAAAATTAGAGTAAACTACAAGTGTTTCCTATATTTTTTTTTTACTCTTAAGTTTAAAAAATAATAAAAATAATTTCAAATAAAAATATACAGGTTGTTGAAAACTTTAATTCCATTTCGCCCAAAATTGGGGGAAAAATCGCGGGGAGTATGAACTTTTTTTATTTGGGGAAAAAGAAAACATTTTTAAAAATAGAAAGGGATTTAAATAAAGTGGCATTTGGCATATAATTTAATTGAAGGGAAAATTTTAAATTGAAATTTATTTTTTGATGAAATTAGAGTTTGGAAGTAAAATTTTTTGGAAGTGACTCCTTTATTGAAATTCAATATCGATTTTTTATGAAAAATGTTTTCATAACTTTTTAAATATTTTCTTCATTTGTTTTTTATTTATTTAAATTTTATTTATTCTTAAAATTTTAATTCTTTATGAAATATTTTATTGACTTAAATTTATCTTTTCTTAAAATAAATTTGCTTTTTTTATTTTAAAAATTGTTTATAGTTTTTATCGTTCATTTTATCATTTTTTATAAGTTTATTGATAAAATGTCAATATTTATTTCCGTTCCCAAAAAAATATTAATATTTGGCAATTGTTTGCAAAATAAACAAGGTAGAGATGAAACGCCTCTCAGTGCCCCCCTCCCCAACATTATTATACCCTCCAACAATACAAATGTTGATGAAGGTATATTAACTTTCTCATAACGTATGCAACGGCAAAAAGGAATCTTGTCAGACCCCATAAAGTATATATATTCTTGCATCATAAATCAAAATCTGAGTCGATTAGCCATGTTCGGCTGTCTGTTGGTAACATTCTCAGGCCTATACTATATGACCAAAATTTACTTGTTATTATCCTAAGCAGTTTCCTATTTAAAACCAGCCATGTCGGTTCATTTGCAAACCAGTTATAGACCAATATCTGCGCCAACCTCAAAATTCAGAAAAATGATTTTTCTATTTTTTTAACAAAAAGTAATTTATCATTCATTCAATTCAATGTAGAATAATTTATTAAAATCGGATTAATAGAAAAAATTATAGTTATAGAAAATGTGCAAAATTTTGATACACCCCAAAGTCATATGGCACAAATTTTTGAATATGATTTTCTGAAATTTAAAACATAAATTTATTTTTATACAAAAAACTAGTTTTGTGCTGCGGTCATTTTTTGTCTTAGCTTCCATTTAATGATCCTTCCCGGAATATGGTTTATAGCTTATAAAACTCTTAAATTTGAACCAAATGTTTTGAAATTTCCGGAAAACACTTTTGAGCTTATAAAACTATTAAATTAAGACAAATTCTATTGAAATTTGGCACAATGATTTTCGCAAGTACTTTATAATGTTATATGTTATTAATTTGAACAATCTCGGTCCATATTTGTCTATAGTTCCCATATAACGTCACTTCCCAGAAAACGGTTGTGAGCTTATTAAAATCTTATACGGAGATGAACCAATCTAATTTAAAAACGCCACGAATATTTTTCTGTCTTGAATATATGATACTTTCCTGGCTAATATTGGCCCATATTATGCTACAGCTGCCATTTAAATCTCACTGTTACTAATTTGACGAATTTCAGAACATATTTCGCAATATCCCACTAGGACCCCTTGCCAGAATCTAGTTTGACAATTATAGGTCCGTATTTGGTTATTACTTCTTTGTAATCCCACTTCCGGAAGTAGTATTTAAGGCTTAAGAGGTTCTTAAATATGAATCGATTCCATTGAAATACAGACAACTAGATAATTGTGTTCAATTTAATATCTTATTTCTTGAATATTGTCTCTCAAGCAGGAAAATTTCTCCATTAACGTCATTTTTAATAAAATCGGTCATTAAAATTAATAGCTCGGTACCAATATTTATAAGTAGTTTTAAGAATATGTCACCATAGGTAACTATAGTTTTTATAGAGGCCTTTTTCCGTAATCGGTGTTAAAGCGGATGATCGATTAATAATTTCTTCAGCTCATACTAAGTTTTGTATTATGTTAAGAGAGGAGAGTATTTAAGATTCGGCACAGCCAAATTAAGCATTCTTATTTGTTTTCAAATAAATTTATATTTTTTAAATTTTATTTTCATTTTTTAAAATTTTTCAGATAACCAACTTTAGTGCTCTACCCTTTTTCCCCATGAGCCCACTAAAAACTGTTACTGCTTTTATTTAATTAAAAAACACTTTGAGAATGTTCATGCGAAATTTCATTACAAAATATTCAGTAGTTCCAAAGTTATAGAATAATTAACAAAAAAAAACTATTTGAAACCACTGTGTAACAGAAATGAGTTGAGCTTGTCTCATTTATTGGTTGAACATAAAAATTCATGTTCCTAACCACTCTCTCTCTCTCTCATTCTTTCTCTCTCTGATACAAATGTAAATAATGTACATAACTGCACTAACATGTAACAGACTTTAAATCTATTACTTTTAAATATTTCTGTGTTTAATGTTAATGTAATAATAACAATTGCAATGTAATGTAAACAAACTAAAATGTTCTTAACATAACACTGTTTTAATAAGAGTCTGACAGGTAATAAGCTACAACGAAATAATAACAAATAATGTTGTTAAAAAGAACTGTAAACTTTTCATCATCAAAATATAAACAAACCAACCAAAGAAACACACTAACAAAACACTACTCGCCAAAAAATGAGTACTACTACTGCTGCTGTTTGTTTAAATGGCAAGTACTCGCCGTTATGAAGCTCCTAAATAAAGAAATAATTTAATTGAAAGAGTATGATGAGTGTGAGAGAGAGAGTTTGACTAATACAAGGAAAATTATACTCAATAGTTTCATTACTTGTTGTTGGTAAAAGTGGGGTTTTGTATTGTAAGAAAGCACACAACACACACACATTTTCATGCCAAACAAATTGCAGTGAATTTTTTTGTTTTATTTAACAGCAAATTATTTTTTTAACAGCAAACTTAAGCAAAAATACGAAAAATACAGAATGTTTTAGCTCGTGAACGGAAATAGACGTATAGATGCGGTTATAACGAATTTATAATACACATTCTAATACGATAAAAAAACGTCTAAATATGAAATGAAAATTTTGAAGAAAAATTAAAAAAAAAATTGCGAAAACGAAAATATAAATTAAAAAAATATTAAAATAGAAAAATTTAGAAAATAAAAATTAAACAAATTAATTTAAACGAAAAATAGAAATATTTTAAAAGTCATAATTTTGAAATAATGAGTTAAATAAATTAATTTAATAAAACAAAAAAAATGCTAAAATGTATTCAAAAATAATTTAAAAATACAGAAAATGTATGAAATTAAAAAATATTGAAATAAAAATTATAAAAAACTAAAAAAGAAAAAAAAATTAAAAAATTATAAAAATTAAAATTAGTTTAGAAAATATTGAAACATCAATAAAAAATAACTCAATATTGTTAAATATTAAAAATTAAATATTGAAAATATTTTTTTTACTTAATTTCTAATTTTTCAAAATTAAAACAAATATATACAAAAATATATTTAAAGCAATTTGGAAAATTAAAATTATTAGAAATTCGTTAAGTTTAATAATTTTATGAAAATAGAATATATAAATTTTGTTTTAGATTTCAAAAAATTTTCAATGATAAAAATATCGAAAACTCTCGTTCAAATCCTTTTTTTAAGAAACAATCCTTAACTTTTTTATTATAAAACTTTAAATATATTTCTAGATTGATATATCTTTCTATCAATGTAAAAAATTGTCATCTAATGTCTTCCGTTTAAAAATTAAGATTCGTTAAGTTTTAAAAATTAATATAATTGATTTTCAATACTGGAAAAATATCATAAATTAATTCACCATTTTTACAAGAGTGTTAAAAATGTTTTCGTCTAATGTTTAATGTTTATAAAGTTTTTCAAATTATTAAATCTAAAATATTTTTCTAGATTTAAAATACCAATAATCTTTTTTAAAATGAATGTGAAAACAACTTTTTTGCTTATTTTTACCATTTAAAAAATAAAATTTCGTTAAGTTTCGAAAACTATTAAAATCTAATTTTTTTATAAAACTTCGAAATATTCTTTAGTTTCAATACCCTAAAAAAATTTCTTAATGCTTATTTTTAAAATAAAATAAAAATAAAGTTTCGTTAAGTTTTATAAAATTAATCAAATTCAAAATTTTTTTCTATTTTTTAAATAACGGTTAATTAAA
The DNA here is from genome assembly GCA_004302925.2 of Cochliomyia hominivorax. Taxonomy (NCBI): domain Eukaryota; kingdom Metazoa; phylum Arthropoda; class Insecta; order Diptera; family Calliphoridae; genus Cochliomyia; species Cochliomyia hominivorax. The sequence goes on along the minus strand of PYHX02000413.1, from coordinate 81,853,355 downwards.
AAAATTAAATTAATTAAATATTTTTTTTTAAATAAAGTTTCGTCAAGTTTTGCAATTTATTCAAATTCAATTTTCTTTTTAATTTTTTAAATCTCAGCAAAAAAACTTAAAATTTTCTTTTAAGTTTTTTTTTTTTTTTTTTTTTTTTTAAGTTTAAAAATTAAAGTTTCGTTAAGTTTTATGACGTCCAAAAAAATATTTTTTTCTTAATTTTAAATTTCAGTTTTTTAATAAAAAATTTAAAATTTTTTGATATTTGAAAACTTTAAAATCGGTTAAATTTATTTTATTTAAAAAGTTTCGTTAAGTTTGGTAATTTATTTTTCATAAAAAATATGAAATTTGTTTCAAAAATTTTTTTTGGTTTCATTAAGTTTTAAAAATTATAAATTTTCAAAATTTTATTCTAAATTTTAAAATTAGTTGTTTAATATTCCAAAATATCTTAAATTGTTTTTATTTAAATAGGTTTAGTTTTAAATATAAAGCTTCGTTAAGATTTATTTTGTTATAATTTTTTATATATTTCTTGAATACTTTTATGAAATTTTTATTAATTACACATTTCACTATAAATATTTCAAGTGCTATAATAAACTAATTAATAATTTCCATCTATTCCGCCTCCAGTTTACCGACAACTTGAACAACATATCATATAACAGCAAAAAAAATTAAAAATGTGAACATAAATTCTACATTTTATTTAAAAATAAAGTGATTAAAATAAAAGAGAGAATTAAAACGAGTAATTTAACATTTTTATGACTCTTTAAATAACATAAAACAACAACAAAAAACAAAAGAAAAATATGAAATATTAATGATAATAAGATAATTGTGTTTTTAAATCACTTAAATAATGCAAATTAACATTAATAATATGGCAACTCTTGTAATGAAAGAGCTGCAGCAGCAACAAAAATATAAACAACATAATGCCGTTAATGATAACATAACAAAACAATTAACATTATCCTCAATTTTCACCAACAAACAACAACAAGAGCAAAATCAATATCAACATAACCACCATCATAACTCTCACAATAGTAAGAATAACAGTAAATATCAACAAAAACAAAATAAAAGTATTAAAGATGTAGAAGAAGACTTTGGTGACATTTATCATATAAAACAGTGTTATCAACCAATAATAAATTTAAAAACAGCAACAACAACTAAATGTAACTCATTAAACCAAAGAACTAAAAATGATTATAATTATTTTACACCCACACTAACAACAACAAAAGCAACAACAACAACAACAAATACGTCAAGAATACCAACGACAGCATTAAAAACACCAACAGCAGCAACAACAACTTTATCTCTTATTCTCAATTCACTTTCCAACAATTGTCGTTCTTTTGTCTCCACTACAGTGTTGTTTTATTTATTATTAATCCCTTATGCTGCTCTGGCTGCTCCACAATCTTGTATACTCTGTGATAAAAATGATTTATTAGCCAAAGATCCACAAACAAATTATGAGGAATTTTTATTTGAACATCAAGTAACACGTCAAGATGCCATAAATGCTCTCAGGCAATTAAACGATAGTTTCTATGAAGGTAAGCTTTTTATCGTTATTTACTTTAGTCTTAGGAAAATTTTAACTTTAATTGAAAGTCAAATTTTGGTTAAAAATCGAATGATTCAGCAATCCAATTTTTAATAACCTGTCCTGATGTTAAGCAGTGGCAACGTTCTGCAACAAGTGGTAGCCAGGAAATGAAAATCCTAGTCAAGACATGTTGGCCAAAATTTCTCATGTGGTTTTCCTAATAGTTTTTTACCGGTCTGGAAACATGCGACAGAGAGAGTTGTCACGATGGAGGATTATGACGTGGTGGACATAGATTTAGCTGTTTGGTTTGTCATAAAAAAATCGCTTTTAAACTTCTCAGCACCAATTTATATAACACCCGGTACACCACCTCTACGATCATCCAAATACTTATCATTATCGAGACTTCATAAGATGTTCGGTTTAGGCATATATTTAGCTGGTTGTTTCTTCCTACAAAATCGCTTTTCAACCTTTCTCTTCTTTAATTGATATGAGACTCCAATTTTCTTGTTCTTAAACATCCACGTGTTATTAATCGTAGGGAAGTGATTTACTCCCAATAATAGAGCATATTCATATGATCTGATTGGTTGCCAATTTCCCGCAAAATCCCTTTTTAACGTCTCTTAGCTTCAATTCATACAATTGACAATATTTCCGACGCGCAAAATCGCTTTATCATTTGCCAGCTTCAATTCATATGAGAACCAATATCCATGATTTTAAATTTATCCAAATGATTTTAAACGTTGGGAATAGAGCAAGTCCTTCTTGCGTTTGTTAAAAATATTCGTCGAGGCGAACATCTCCAATGCTTCATTTTCAAACTTTTTCGGCTGACCATGACTTTGTTTTTGTGTCGAAATCATTTCCTTAGAATAGCGGATCAATGTTTGTATCCTATAAGACACTACAATTTGTAATCATACGATTTCAAATCGGAAATGCCAGAAAAGATGTAAACTGGTAAATTCTTTCGAAATCGTTTCAGATTTATAATATAATGTAAAATCTAGTTATTCTAGTGCAATTCCACAAAAAGCACAAATATTAATTTCCACTACTAAAGACACCCCCTTAAAACATGACTGACGTAGGTTTATAACCTTCTTGGCACGTGGAATCACCTGCACCATACGGTGGGAGATTATGCTTCACCAAAAGACGAGATATATATTTTTCAAAACTGCACTTAACTTCCAAGTTTAAACACTACTTAATGATTACGGTCTTGGCCTTTTCCGACCTTTCTTTTGGGAATTGCAGACAAAGAAACGTATCTGTAAGAGCTCCTTCACCTAATTTCGACAGTTTCTGTAGAATTTATTTTAGAGACGACCTAATCTCATGGCTGTAGAGACAACCCAAACAGGCGATAGATGCCTTCATCTTGGAGGTACGCTGATACTTTTTTCTTCCATGTGCTGAGAAAGTGAAAGTCACTTGTTACACCTAAAATATATGCGTGACCATACTTTCTGTATTTCCAGCCTGGTTGCCATTTGGTTAATTTTGCGGTCACTTAATCATTCGGTAATAAGTTAAGAATCGTTAATATAGTCCTGGTTGATGTAGATCTCTTAACAATGAAAAGCCGTCAAATTCTCCGAGGGTTTGAATCAAGTTTTTTCATATATCTGGCACTCAGTCCCCATCTGCCTATAGCCTCGTAGCTCTTGCCATAAGCCTGGAAGTCTTTCTGAGCCTAAAATGTTAAGCTTTAACTGCTTTAGATATAATTGACCTTCTGATCTAACTTTTAGGTAGTCCGAGGTCACATAAAGCTAAATCTAGCAATGATGAATTTGCGTAATTAAATTTTTGGTGAAAGTTTTTGTCATCAGTTTCGATGGACCTTCATAGTGATTAAAAAATCACATTTGATTGAAGCAATAAATTCTCTTTTGTAACTTAAGGAAATTGTTATGCTTTATGGAAATCAGAGTGGGATTAGAGATATGAGATGGATATATATCCCAGTAGGATCTTTTTCATTTGACAGATATTGTTTGAAAATTAATTCTAAATTTGTAATTCTTAAATTAAATTTGCTTGAGAATTAATATGTTCTTCTGTCTTTGCCAGGTACCGCTTCGGATAGTTCATGTAATGGTGTACGCTGCACGGAAAAAGTCATGAAATATTGTTTAGGACCACAATTTATTAACGATCATTGTTGGTGTGAAGTGGGCCATAGTACGGGTAAGTCGAAAATAATAAATCTTTAGAAAAAATTATCTTTTAAGGAAATTTTACCAAAATTTGGGAACATCTTTATCAGTCATTGCTCCTTCTCCTTATCACCAAATGATATGCAAAATATTTTATGATCTTTAAGATCTTTTTGTTAAGAAAAAACATAAAGATAATTAAAATTATATATAAATATTGTTATAATAAGATAAGATTTGTTATGTTTGCCATAATTTACGTTTTATAGCAAATATTTTATGTATTTAACTGGCTTTAACCCGTTGTGCTTTACTGCACAACTATTCTCCTCAGTCCAAGATTTCGAAAGAAAATCATAGAGTTTATTAAAAACAATTTATGCAATGGACATTTTTCCAAATGCCCCCGGCTTTGTCCGTTCTAAATTTTTATATTGCATGGGAGCTAACTCTCCCCTTGATCCTAACCGTCCCACATTTTGTCCAGTAAAACTGTTTGGAATCAAATTTTAGAACTTTCACTGTTAAAGTTGTTTAGATATTCGATCATCATTATTTCCTTCGTATGGGGGTATACCTCCCCCTAATCCTATCGGTTCTATATTTTGTTTACTAAAACAGCTCCTTGAGAAAGTGATTGGGATCAAATTTGTGAAGTCTTGCTGTTGTAGTTCTTTACATATGAGATAATCATTACTTGCTTTGTATGGGGGATCTCTTCCCCTGATCCTATTCGTCCTACATTTTTGACCAATAAAAAAGATCATTGGAAAAGTAATTGCACTAATTTGATCGATAATTAATATTTATTTTGTAGGGGTGTACCTTTCCCCTTGATCCTTCCCGTCCTATATTTTGTTGAGTAAAATAAATTTTTGACACAGTGTTTGGGTTCATATTTGAGGACTTTTACTGTTCTTTAATCAACATTTTCTTTTTATGGAGGACACCTTTCCCCATGATCCTATACGCCCTTCATTCTGTCCAGTAAAACAGTTTCTTGAACAAATTATTGGGATCATTGGGAAAGCTCTCGGTGTAGTGTTTTTTTAAATATTCGATTATTGGATTACCTGATCCTATCCGTCCTTCATTTTATCTAGTATAACAGTTCCTTCATAAAGTGATTGGAACCAAATTTGAAAATTCTCGCCGTTACAGTTCTTTGGAATATTCAAGGATTAAAATTAGCTTTGAATGAGGGGGGTGTTACCTCTCCCACTGGTCCTAACGAAATTTTTTCAGATTAATTATTCAACAAGAAGAACAAGAACAATAACCCAACCTTAAAATATTTAAACCAACAACAACAACAAATTAACTGACTGTTAATTGTCTTAAAAGCCACAATAATTAATCTCAAATATTATTGTTGCTGTTTTATGTGGTAAATAAAACTTAAGATTATTAAGTCAACTTAACTTCAAGCTTGATTAATCACATACAAAACTAAAATAAAATAATAAAAAGAAATAAATAAAAAAAATGTAATAAAAATAATTTAAAGAAAATAAAGACAGATTTATTTGTTGTCTGAAAACGTTTTCTGTTACAATTCAGTTTATATCATTAGTTTATCATACCCTACACCACTACAGGGAGATGTGTTAAGTTCGTCAATGACTGAATTAGAACTGAACGAGATCTGACCAGTTTAGAATTGAAATCTTAACTAAAATCTGTATTAGAATCTGAACTAAAAGTCTAGTCCGAGAATCTAAACTTGAATCTGAAATGGTATACGAAATAGAATCTGAACTTGAACTTAAACTAGAATCTGAACTGGAATACAATATAGAATCTAAACTAGAATCTGAATTAAAATTTAAATTAGAATCTGGACAAGAATCTCCATTAGGAATCAGGAACGGAACTAATAACTGTACTGGAATCTACTATAGAATCTGAAACGGAAACGGAATTAAAATATAAACTAAAATCTGGACAAGAATCACAACTGGAATCTGGATTAGAAACTGAAATTAAATCTGAGCATAAAATAGAAAACTGGACTAGAAACTGAATCACAAACTGAATCTGAACTGAACATTTGAACTCAAATCTGGACTAAGAACTGAACAAAATTTTGAACTAGAATATGTACTTGCAACTGATTCAGAATCTTAACTAGAATCTAAATTAAAATCTGAACAAAAAACTGAATTAAAAGTTTTAATTAAAATATGAACTGCAATCAAAACCAGAAGCTTAACTACGAACTGAATTAAAATCTGGATTAACATCAAAAGGAGGATCTTAACTAGAAACTGATCACGAAACTTAAATAGAAAACCAACAAGAAACTGAATTTAAATGTGAACTGGAATCTGGATTCTGAAGTAGAAACTAAAATAGAACCTCAACTAAAAACTGAACTAAAATCTCGACAAGAGACTGATTTTAAATCTTAAGTAAAATATGGACTGAAATTTTGAACTAGAATCTGGACTTAAATCTGAAGCAGAATCTTAACTAAAATTTGAACTTGAATCTAAACTAATAAATGAATTAAAATCTGAACGAGAACCAAGACTAGAAACTGAAATAAAATTTGAACTTAAAACTGTAAAAGAATCTCAATACGAGAATTTAAACTCTAAATAATTTCAATTTAATAAAAAACAAATCTAAAATCTGAAATAGAAACTGAATTAAAAAATGAGTTTGAAACTGAACTAGAACTGAATTAGAACTGAACTAGAACGAATCTAGAACTGAAACTGAACTAGAACTGAACTAGAACTGAACTTGAACTGAACTAGAACTGAACTAGAATTGAATTAGAACTAAACTAGAACTGAAAATGAACTAAAACTGAACTTAAAATGAACTAGAACTGAACTTAAAATGAATTAGAACTGAACTAGAACTGAAATAGAACTTAACTAGAACCGAACTAGAATTGAACTAGAATTGAACTAGAATTGAACTTGAACTGAACTGAAACTGTTCTAGAACGAAACTGCAACTGAACTAGAACAGAAATAGAACTGAACTAGAACTGAAATTGAACTAGAACTTTTAAAGTAGAATTAAAGTAGAACTGAATCAACAAAGAACCACAAATCATCTCATTCCAATATATTCATCATTTTCATTTTAACTCATACAATTTATGTCTGTTTACTGGTTTTTGAAGATAATTAAATATTAAAAAGATAAATTTGTTTAGTAAATCGTTGACTCTTTTTTTTTCGTGTCATTTAACATCTCAGCAACAACAGTGATTCATAATGGAATGAAACAAAAGAGAAGGATTTTTTTTTCAATTTCTTTGGAAACTTCCATTTAGTCATATTGAATTTCTTTTACTCCAAAGAAGACAAAACAACAACAGACAAAGTGCGTAAATATTTTAAAAGAGATAATAAATTGAGATTTGTTGGATATTAAACAGGCGTTTTACATTTTTCCATGTATTTTATTTTTTTAAATGTTACTCATTCATTCATTCATTCATTCATTCATAATGAAAACCTTCCATATTTCTTTTTCTACGCATTTTTATTATTTTTATTTATTGCAAACGAATTCACATATGAAAACAACAATAAAAATCTCAAATAAATACTCCTCTGTAAAGTAAATTAAATATTGATGACTCCAGTCATCTGGAAACATTCTTTAGTTTAAGTGCAGCATTTCTATATGTACATGTGTGTGTGTTGTGTGTATCAAAGTATAAAGTGAGTGGAAACAATTCCATATTTAGGTAATTTTTACAACACCTCTGTGTAGGTATCGGTCATTGGTGAAGGAAGTAATTTTTATTAGTTTTGGATTTATTTTATTGTACAAATTTAAATAAGAATAAAACGAATCTTAAATATCTTCCATTAGTTCCATTCAAATTCAGTTCCAGTGCAGTTTTATTACAGTTCTAGTACAGTTCTGGAACAGTTCTAGTTTAGTTTAAGTTCATTGCTAAATCAGTGTATGTTCAAATCTAGATCAGATTCTAGTTCAGTTCTAGTTCAGTTCTTCAGTTCTTGTTCAGTTCTATTTCAATTCAAGTTCAGTTCTAGTTCAGATCTAGATCAGATTCTAAATAAGAATAAAACGAATAAAAAGTATCCTCCATTAATTCCATTCAAATTCAGTTCCAGTGGAGTTTTATTACTGTTTTATTACAGTTCTGGAACAATTCTAGTTTAGTTTAAGTTAATTGCTAAATCAGTGCTAGTTTAAATCTAGTTTAGTTCTAGTTCAGATCTAGATCATTTCTACTTCAATTCTATCTCAGTTCTAGTTCAGTTTTTGGTCAGTTCTCGTTCAATTTCAGTTCAGTTTTTCTTCAGTTATTGTTCAGTTCTATTTCCATTCATGTTCAGATTCTAGTTCAGATTTTAGCTCAAATTCTAGTTCAGTTCTTGTTTATTTCTGGTTCAGATTGTAGTTCAGATTCTAGTTCAGTTTTAGTTTGGCTCTAGTTCAGTTCTTGTTAAGATGTTAATCAGTTCTAATTCAAATTCTAGTTCAGTTCTAATTCAGTTCTAGATCAGTTTTTGGTCAGTTCTAGTTCAAATTTAGATTAGTTTTAGTCCCATTCTAGTTCAGTTCTCGTTCAGTTTCAGTTCAGTTCTTCTTCAGATTCTAGTTCAGTTCCAATTCAGTTTTAGTTCATTTATAGTTCTATTCTAGTTCAGTTTTAGTTCGGCTCTAGTTCAGTTCTTGTTTAGATCTAAATCAGTTCAATTATTTTTCAGTTCTAATTCAGTTCTAGTTCAGATTCTAGTTCAGTTTTTAGTTCATATTCTAGTTCAGTTCTACTTCTAGTAATTTGTCCACTATAAAGTGATCTAAATTTTTATTCCACATTATTTTTAATCTCTAAAATTATTAACAATTATTAAATTTAGTCGCTCTTTATTGACATTAACTAATAATTTTTTTTTGTAAAAAAATTATGTCTACAATTTTATTTCAAATTATTTTCAGTTTTTGTAATTTTGTGATTAAAATTTATCATTAAAAATTGTTTGCTTTTCTGTGCGAATATTTTGATTCACTTTCGCGTGTTTACATTCGACAAATTATCCATTTATGTGTAATTTGAATTCGAATGTAATTTTTTCATTTTATTTCATTAATTTATATATATTTTTTTTTCTAATTCATAGAGGACTTTTAAATCAGATTTTGTCTGATATTAATAGAGGGATTTAGAAAATGGGGAAATAAATAAAGTTAGTGATGAATTTCAAGGTTATTTTAAATATGAAGTGAATACACTTAATCAATTTCATTTTCATTATTACATACTTTTTACATTAACTGATTTTATTTATTAATTAATTTATATTTTTTTATTTAAAACAAACATTTTCGTTTTTATTATTTATTTATTTAATTTTTATATTTTAAATAGAAAGTGAACTTGAGTTAGAGTTTTATGCGTTTAATTACCAGTTAACATGAATTCACTCTTAACGGGTTTAATCACACATGTGATAGCAAAAATATATATATAAAAACATGTTCGATTATAAAAATATTCACAACATAATACGGGTGTATTAAACTAATTAAAACAAATAAGAATGCTATAATCGACTATGCCGAATCTTCAATACCCTCCACCAAAAAATCGTGTGAGGTTAATACGTCAGGTTCCATAGATATACATACACTCACAAATGTATATGGTAGAGATATGTTTTTGTCTACTTTATAATTTCAGAAAAATCTGATTTTCTCAAATTTCAAAATTATTTGGGAAAAGCGACTTATAGTGTGTTATAGTGTAACCAACTGTCCACCATTTCCACATACTCTCATATACCGGTCATGTTCCGATCCTTTACAAAGCAGGATTTCAAAAAAAAAAAAAAAAAAAAAAGTAAGAATGATATATTCGGCAATGCCGAATCTTCAATACCCTCCACCAAAAAATCGGGTTCCGTAGATATACATATATTCCATAGATACACATACACTCACAAATGTTTATGGAATATAACATGGAAATAGTTAATGAGTCATAAAATTTAGTTATAATTTTGGCTGTAACTTTTTTTTCTACTGAACTGCCTTTTTCTACAAGGCCAGATTTCATTGAGCTCTGTAAATTTTTGTGGATGTGAGCAGACAGAGAGATTGACGAAAATCGAATGACAAAGTTAATATTCTCTCTCTACCACTTGTACTGTGGAGCGTATAAAAACAAAGAAATATGCTTGTTATAAGCTCAAAACTATTTCCCAGGAAGGGGTCTTATATGGAAGCTACAGCAAAATTTGGACCAAGATTGTTCATATATATAAAATACTTTGATTACAGTTAGAAAAATCATTGTGCTAAATTTTAATGGAATTGATCTTTATTTAAATGTTTTATAAACTCAAATCCGTTTTCCGAGAAATCCCGTTATAAGGGAGCTATAGGAAAATTCGGACCGATATAGTTCAAATTAATATAATATCTTCAGAACAGTTTGCAAAATAATTGTGTCGAATTGCAATAGAATTGCTCTTTATTTACTCGTTTTATCAGTTGAAAACTGTTTTCGGTGAGAGGCCTGATATGGGAGCTACATCAAAATATGGACTGAGATTGTTCTAATTAAAAAAATATACATTAAAAATAGTAAAAAAATGCATTGTACCGAGTTCCAATGGAATTAGTTTTTATTTAATTGTTTTATAAGTTCAAACCCTGTTTTCCGGGAAGGGGAGTTATATGGGTGCTATAACAAAATATGCACCCATTTATTTAAAATAGTTAAAAAATTAATTATGCCAAATTTCAATAGAATTGATTCAAATTTAAAAGTTTTTTAAGCTATAAATCATATTCCGGGAAGGGGCCTTATATGGGAGCTGGGTCAATTAATAAGCCCAGAATAGTATGACTTCTTTGGGTTTATTATTGTATCAAAATAAGTATATGTGATAATTTCAGTGAATTATCTTTAAAATTTCGGCCGATATCTGAGGTTGTTTCAGATATCGATCTATAACTTCCTAACTAAAATGAGAATTGTTTTTTAAAGTAAAGTACAATTAAATTAGAACTGCCCTTAACCTAGAACTGAACTAAATAGAACCGAATTAGAACTAAACTAGATTTGAATTATAACCGAAATAGAATAGAAGTGAACTCGAACTAAACTAGAAAGAACTAAAATCTGAATTAGAATCGGATTTTGGAACTAAATTAGAAACTGTGCCACATAGTGAACTGTGACTATACAAAAGTAAAATTGAAACTGAACTGAACAAATTTTCGAACTGAACTAGAAACTAGAACCAAACTTAAAAGGAATTAGATACGGATCTGGCAACAGAACTAGAATTTAACTCGAACTGAACAAGAACAAAATTTAGAACTGAATTTGAACCTAAAAAGAATCTAAAATTGAAATTTTAAAAGAGTTAAGTTTTAAACAAGAAACTGAATTAATAGGAAACATAATTAAATTCTGAACTAGAATCTGAAATCTTAATTAGAATGTGGGCTAGAATCATATCTGGAAACTGAACTAGAATTTTAACCAAAGTGATCTAGACCTTGAATAAAAATCTGAACTAGAATAAATCTGAAAATTGAAATAACTGAAATATGATCTTCAAACTGAATCAAAATTAATGCTGGTAACTAAATTAGAAGCTTAACTAGAATCTGGACTGGTGTCAGAACTAAGATCTGAACTAGAATCTGAACAATCTGAAATGAACTGAAATCTGAATTAAAAACTGAATCAAAATTAATGCTGGTAACTAAATAAGAAGCTTAACTAGAATCTAAACTAGAATCTGAACTGGAGTCAGAACTAAGATCTGAATTGGAACCTAAAATTGAAACTAAAAATTGATCTGGAAATCTGAAATCTTAACTAATAACTGAATTCAAGTCTGAAAAATGTCTTTATCCTCAATTAGTGTGTAACTCACCTTTTAGAACATGAATATTTTATTATCTTTATTAAATTGTTTACATATTTATAAATAATTTCAATATTTTTGGAGATCTTAACACCTGCTCCATATCAATTGACACCCGATTAATGCAAAAACTAAAGTAAATAAATCATCTTCTCTTTTAGGAATTAAAAAAAAATCCAACACTAAACATCACACATTTATGTGTTTCTCTATAAAAAAATGGCTTCTTTCCATTTTCACATTAAAATTATAAACTTTTCGTGATTGAACTTTCGTAAGAGACCTCCAAATGCAGCCCCAAAGTAAGAGAAACAGAAAATCGATTTAAAATAATTCACCAAATCGAAATGATTTATTGAACGAATAAAATAACAAACAAAAAAAAATGTTATAGTCGGTGAAGGCCGACTATGTAATGACCAACATCACAATGTTGGTTGTAAATGACAGCAAGCGACCCTCGTAGAATATGCTTATCTTTTTTATTATTACTACAAATTATTATGAAATTAACATTTTAGTGAAATTTGGGAGTTTTTAAATTAGTTTTTCTGGAGGTCTATATGGAACCTAGAAGAAATTATGGACCGACCCTCTTATAATTTTGCAAATCAATTCTTGCTTTTATTATATTAAGATTAATGCTCTGCAAAGTGCTTTGTGAAAGGGATCTTGTATGGGACCTATGAGAAGTAATAGACCGACCCTCGCATAATTTAAAACATCGTTTAAGAATATCATAACACTTATTTTTGCAAAATTTCGTTAAAATCGCTTTACATTTAAGACTTTATGAACTAGAAACCTCATACTTGATGGACATTTGCATGGGGGGTACTCGAAATATTAGACTGAACATGGTCAATTTCAATAAGCTTTGTCCTTTGTATGGGTGTTATATTTCACTGTCTTGTTCTGATTCTTCAAATTTTAGTTCAGTTTTTAGTTTAGTTTGTGCCTCAGTTTCTAGTTTCGTTTCCAATTCTGTTCCTAATTGAGATTCTAGTTCAGTTCAGATTCTAGGAAAGTTTATAGTTTATACTTTTCAGATATTTCTTCGTTTTATAGTTCAGTTTATAGCAGATTCAGTTTCTAGTTGAATTACCAATTCAGTTCCTGATCCAGTTTCTAGTTTCGATTATTACGGCTTCATTTCAATTAGTAGTTCAGATTTTAGTTCAGTTCTAGTTCAGTTTCATATTTCGATTCTTCACATTTTAGATCAGTTTCTGATTTAGTTTCATGTTCCGATTCTTCAGATTATAGTTTAGATTCTAGCTCAGTTCTAGTTCACTTTCTAATGCAGTTTCTAGTTCGGATTATAAAAATTGCGACCTTTAGAGTGGCAGCCAGCCGGACAGACATATAGACAAACAGGACGGACGGACATCATTAAATCGAATCAGAAAATGATTCTGAGTCGAACGGTATACTTAAAGGTGGGTGTAACACCATAATACCCTCCCACCCTATTTTTCCAAGACCCTTTTTTTGGAAATATGTATGAAGAAGAAGATACTCTTTTGTAGGCTGCTAAAAATTTAAGAGAGAAACACTTACTTTGATGAAGTACAGCTGTAGTTTATTTCCTTTTTAACTGCTGTTTTAGTTCAGTTTTAAAAAATCATTCTGAATTTTTATTTCAATTCTGAGTTAAATTTTTAATTTAGTTTCTATTTTCGATTATTCAGATTTATTTCCAGTTTAATTTAATTAATTTCTGGTTCAGTTTTTAGTTCAAATTTTAGTTCTTATCCTAATTCAATTTCTTGTTCAGCTTCTAGTTCTTAATCCAGCTTATTTTCTAGTTCAATTTCTGGTTCAGTTTCTTAACATTCTAATTCAGTTTTTTTTCTGTTCTTAGTTTAGATTCTAATTCTGATTGGGTACAGCTGTAGTTTATATCTTTTTTAACTGATATATTAGTTTTTGATTTGTATTCAAATCCAGCGATTCTAATAAATTGTGTAGACATAAATCCATTAATCAATGTAATACCATTTTTTTCTGTATGTTACAAATATCTTCACAAAAGCATAATACCTCCCACCCTCTATGATGGTGTAGGGTATAAAAAAAAATAAAAAACACATTTGTTTGAAATTTTATTAAACATGTAAAATCTATTTTTCCAAGACCGTTTTTTTTTTTTGAAATGTTTAAGTAGAAGAAGAAGATACTCTTTTGTAGGCTGCTAAAAATTTAAGAGGGTACGTGCTAATGAATTTAATAGGGAAACACGTAACAGATTTATGAAGAAATCAATTCATATATAATTTAATTTTTATTTTCATTTCATATTTTCTGCCAATAATTTTTTGGGCAAATTTTTTTTATCCACTTTTTCACATATTTTTATTTTAAAGGAGGAGGGGGAGAAGGGAGGGGGTGTTTCAATATTTTCTTAAAGTATTAAATTTATTTATTAAAAGATTTTATTTTCAATATATATATTTTTTTAAATACAACAGATTGTTTCTATGTATTTGCACAATTTTGGATTAAAAATAAATATCGAATCATTTTCATTAATTTTGATTCATTTTTATTATTAAAAAATAAATAAATATAAATTGGATCTACAAGATCCATGTTCACATAATTTTTAGTGCCAAATCAGTTTGAAGTCAATTCTTATTTCAGTTGCTTGTTTATATTTTACATCTGTTCCAAGTTTAGTTTCTAATTCTATTTTTTTAGATTAAAGTTCAGTTCATAGTGCCGACTTTAGTTCAAATTCTACTCCAGTTCACAAAATCAGTTTCAATTTCATTTCTTGTTCTAAATTCATCAGATTATAGTTCAGTTTTTGTGTAGTTTCTACCTCAGTTTCTAGTTACGATTCTAATTCTGTTGCTAATTAAGATTTAATTCAGTTCTTAGTTCAGATTCTAGGAAAGTTTATAGTTCATACTCTTCAGATATTATTTTGGTTTACAATATGGTTTCATATTCAGATTCCGTTTTTAGTTCAGGTTTTAGGTCAGTCAGATTCTATGCTTATAGTTCAGTTTCTGGTTCATTTTCAGTTTCCGATTCTTCACATTTTAGTTCAGTTTCTGGTCCATTTTCATATTCCGATTCTTCAGCTCAGTTTCAGTTCTAATTCTAATTCTGTTTTTTTAGTTCTAGTTTAGTTTCCAATTCAGTTTCTAGTTTAGATTTTAGTTCGGATTGTAAATGTGCTTTTTGTTCAGTTTCAGTTCTGTTTCTAGTTCATATTCTGATTCCGTTTTGAGCTTAAACTCTAGTTCAGATATAAATTTAGTGGAAACTGTTTCGAGTTCAGTTTCTTGTTTCGATTTTAGTTTAGTTTTTAGTTCAGATTTTAGTAAAATTTATAGTTTAGTTCTAAGTTAAGTTCATAGTTCAAGTTCTAGTTCAGTTTTGGTTCAGTTTCTAAGTCTGATTCTTATTCTATTATTATCTATTTCAGTTTCTTTACATTCCAGCTTTGTTTCATGTTGAGTTTTTGATTCAGATTCTAATTCAGTTTTTACTTCCGTTCTTAGTTTAGATTTAACTCTGATCAGGTACAGCTGCAGGTTCAAGTACAGCTGTAGTTTATTTCATTTTTAAGTGCTCTTTTAGTTCAGTTTTAAAAATATCAAGGTTTTTAAAGCGTTCTGATTTTTTATTTGATCTCTGGATTTCATTTTGAATTTAGTTTTTATTTCGTTTCTTTAGATTTATTTTCAGTTTAATTAAATTAGTTTCTGGTTCAGTTTCTAGTTCAAATTTTAGTCCTTATACTAGTTTAATATCTTGTTCAGCAAACAGTTTATTTTCTAGTTTAGTTTCTTGTTTGGTTTTTTTACATTATCGCTCCGTTCCAAGTTGAGTTTCTGATTCTGATTTAAGTTCAGTTTTTATTTCCCTTTCTTAGTTTAGATTCTTACTCTGATCAGGTACAGCTGTAGTTTATATCTTTTTAACTGCAGTTTAAGTTCAATTTTAAAAATATCAAGGCTTCATAAAGCGTTTTGATTTGTATTCAAATCCAGCGATTCTAATAAATTGTGTAGACATAAATCCATTTAAATCAGGAAAAATATTAATAAAAATTCTTTATTTTTTCTCTCTCTCTATATAAAAATTATAATTATAATTTTATAAACATTTCCTTGCATTCACAAAACACTTAAGCTCCTAAACCTTTTCAATACTTTATGACGCCAAAACCATTGCATGCAATCATTTGGCGACCACTGTACATTTAGCTGAAACAGACAAATGTCATAGAAATACTTTATAACATTTTTTTTGTCTTACAAAAACAATAAAACAAAAACAAGTAAGAATGGTATATACGGCTATGGCGAATCTTAAATACCCTCCACAACAAATATCTAAGAAATAAATAAATGTTTGTTTTATTTGGGCTAAAGAATGATAAAGAATGATCCCCATATACTCGTAAGTAATGTAGGCTATAAAAAATTTCGATAGGACCTGGGGGGAGAGCTACCCCTATACAAAGCAAATATTGATTATTGAATAACTAAAGATCCATAACAGCGAGAATTTTAAAATTTGTTCACAACCACATTTTCATGGAACTATTTTACAAGGCAAAATGTGGAGCGGATAGCATCAGGGGGAGAGGTAGCCTCCATACAAATAAAATATTGATAATCGAATATCTAAAAAAACACTACACCAAGAGTCTTCAAATGTTGTCCCAATAATTTGTTCAAGTAACTGTTTTACTGGACAGAATGAAGGGCGGATAGGATCATGGGGAGAGGTGTTGCCCATAAGAAAAAAATGTTGATTATCAAATGTCTAAAGAACAGCAAAAGTCCTCAAATATAAACCCAAACATTTTCTAAAAATTTAGTTGTACTGGTCAAAATTATAGGACGGATAGGATCAAGGGGAGAGGTACACCCATACAAAGCAAATATTAATTATCGAATATCTAAAGAGTATTCAAATAAGTTAACATTACATCATTCCCAAGGACCTTTTTTACTGGCTAAAATGTAGGAGGGATAGGACCAGGGGAAGATTCCTCTAGCCCCCCCCCCCCCAATACAAAGCAAATAATGATTATCAAATATATAAAGAACTATAGCAGCAGTAGTTCTTAAATTTGATGCCAATAACTTTCTGAAGGAACAATTTTAGTGAACAAAATGTACAACTGATAGGACCAGGGGGAGGTCTATATCTCTTAACATACTGAACTGATTAACTTCATTTTAAATAGGAAACTGCTCAGGACAATCACAATGACTCTGGACAAATTTCATTGAACTCTGTCAATTATTGCGAATGTGAGCGAATATAGCTAAATCGTCTCAGATTTTGACTAAATGCAAGAATATATATGCCTTATTGGGGCCTTAGATCATTTCTTTTTAGCGTTACACACAGAATGACAAAGTTTATAAACCCTTTTCACCACTTGTGTAGGGTGTAGGGTATAACAACAACAAATATTGAAACTATTTAATATTCAAAACGTATAACAAGATTTGTTTACTTTTTTAGAAAGAAATAAAAACTCAATATTGACAAAAGAATATAATGAATGACTAATATTTTATTTAATTTAATTTAATTTAATATTTTTACTACAAAAAAAAATAGTTTTCACGACTAAAAAAAATTCAAAATTTATTATTTCAATTTTTTTTAACACCTGATTAATTTCGACACATAAATTATTCAAAATTTATTTCGGTTAAAAACCCATTAAATTCATTTAACTCTAAAAAAATTTACATTATTTATGAGTTATGAGGAAATGTTTAGGAGCAAATTAAAAACTAATTAAAACGTGAATTTTAGTTAATAATTATTTGACATTTTAAAGTTTAAATTAGATCTTCTTTTTTTTCTTATTTTTTATATCTTCATTTTTATCAAATTCTTTAGGTCTTTGTTGTTTTCTTCTTCTTTCATTCAACATCCGTTCAGTCAGTTGTTCTATGAACAAAAAGAAATACGTGTTTAAATTTTTAAATCTTAAATTATTATTGATAACGATTCCCGATATTCGCAATTTACGTCAAAAAATCTTTCATTTTACATGCAAAGAATTTCTATTATTTGAATTTGTGGCAAAAATGCAGTAAAACAATTAATTTCAGTGTCAAGTGTAGTGAGCAATTTCCGATATTTCAAATGATTCTTTATATATCGGTGTTTTGGTTCAGTTCTAGTTCAGTTCTAGTCCAATTCTAATTCAGTTTCCAATTTTGCAGCCTGTTCAGATTCTAATTCTGAAGTTGTTCATTCAGTTTTTAATTTAGATCCTCATTCCACCTTTCATTTCAGTTTGTAATTCAGTTTTTAATTTATACTCTCATTCAGCTTCTGGAGTAAAGTTTCAGATTCCAATTCTGTTTCTAGTTAAGATTCTAATACAGTTTTTAGTTCAGTTTTCATTCCAGATTCTAATTCAATTTCAAATCCAGTTTCTAGTTTAGATTCTAATACAGTTTTAAGATTAGTTTTTTGTAACTTACAATTCAGTTCCATATCCAGATTCTCGTTAAGATTTTAGTTTAATTCCTAAATCATGTTTTAGTTTGAATTCATTCTTGTTCAGCTTTTAGTACAGATTCTTGTTTATATTTCAGTTCAAATTCTATTTATGATTCCTAGTTCAGGCTCCAGCTCAGGTTCTAGTTCATATTCTAGTTCTAGGTTCTAATTTCGATTTTAGTTTAGATTATAGTTCACTTCTAATTCAGTGTAGTTCAGTTTCTAATTGAAATTGTCATTCAGTATTTAGTTCAGATTTTCGTTCACACTTCAATTCAGTCCAGATCAGATTCTAATTCAATTTCTATTTTAGATTCTCCTTCAGATTATAATTCTTATTCTACTTTAGATTCTAATCCAGTTTATTTTAGTTCTAGTTCAGTTCTAGTTCAGTTCCAGTTCAGTTCTAGTTCAGTTCTAGTTTATTTCTAGTTCAGATCTAGTTAATTCCTAATTTAGTTCTACCTCAGTTCTTTTCTAGTTCTGATTCAGTTCTAGTTCATTTGAGGTTTAGTTCTAGCTTAGTTCTAATTCAGTTTTAGTTCTTTTCTAGTTATAGTTCTAGTCCATTTCAAGTTCTCTTTTAGTTCAGTTCTAATTCCTGTTCTAGTCCTCTTCAAGTTCTCTTCTAGTTCAGTTCTAATTCCTATTCTAGTTCTGTTCTAGTTCTCTTTTAGTTCTTTTCTAATTCTGTTCTAGTTCTGTTCTAGTTAAATTCTAGTTCTTTTCTAAATCTGTTTCAGTTCAGTTTTATTTTCACTTTTAGTTCAATTCCAGCTGAAATTGTGTTTTAGATTAAATTCAAAATTTAATTCAGATTCAAATTGGTATTATAGTTCTCTAATAGTAAGACACCCTACTGAATCTTAAAGCGATTTATTTAAAACTGAATATAATTTTGTTTTTAAACCGGATTTAAAATTATTCTATTTTCTAGAAACAAATATTTCTTCTTTAATATAAAAAAAGTCTTTTAAATCATTAAAATTATATTGCAGCCTTAATATTTACTGCTGTAGTATTTCGAAAGAATGTTGTTCCTCGTTTAGAACTGTCCGAACTAAATCTTTGTTTAACGGCTGCATTAAAATTGCCGGTTCTTTTTCTACTTGAAAGTAGTTTTCTGCATTTTTAATGCATAATTTTATAAAAAAAATACCTTCTACTTGCAAGTGCTATAAAAAGATCAACATTTTATAAAACTAATAAAAAAATAACAATATTCCGGTTAATAATAAAAGTGTCATAAGTGAAAAATATTTGAAATAAATTTTATATTTCTGTTAAAACTTAATTTGAACATATAAAAAAATTTGTTTTGTTTTTAATTTTTATAAAAAGAAATTCTTAACTTTCTATTTATATCACTCTTCCCACAAACGGCCTTATTTTGTCAGGTTTTCAACTTTTAATTTTCAAAATTGATAAGATTTTCTTATGAATTAAATATAATTTTTTGCCATTTTTTTTAATTTATTTTTATATGTTTTTCAAAAAAGGGATTGATTACAAGGTTCCACTTAGTTTGTTGTCTGTTAATCGCAATTATAATTATAAAATATAATTTCACTAAGCATTCATGTTTATGTTATTTATTATTATGACAGTTTAGCATTCACATCTCTAATTAATATTTTTTTTAATTCGACGTGATTGATAATCAAAACTACACGTCGTTTTAAGGTCAAAATTATATTATTTTGATTTAGATTAGTAAAAAAAAAGATTGCAAAAAAACTATGTTCAAACTTTTCATAAATTCTCATTCAAAATGGAAATGAAGAAGAAGCAACAGAACTAGAATCTGAATTAAAAACTGTACTATAGTCCAATGTAGAAATTGAACTTAAACTGAACTGAAATATAAATCAGAATCTGAACAAGAAACTGATCAAAAGTCTGAACTGGAACTGAAATAGAACTGAACTAAGAAATTAAACTAAGAACTGAACTATAATCTGAATTTGAAACAGAATTAGATTCTGAACTAGAAACTGAATTAAAATCTAAACTAAGAACTCAACTATAAATAAAAATAGATTTTTAACTTTAAACTAAAAAAATGAACTGGGAACTAAACAAAAAACGGAACTAGAATCTTTACTAGGAACTGAGGTAGAAAATGAACTGGAATTTCAATTAAAATCTGAACTATAAATTGAACTAGAATCTGAAATAGAATATGAACTGAACTACAAACTGAAATAAAACCTGAATTAGGATCTGAACTAGAAACAGAACTAAAATCTCTACTAGGAACTGAAGTAGAAATGAACTGTAATCTGAATTAGAAATCGAACTATAAACTGAACTAGAATTAAACTAGAACTGTACTAAAACTGTACTAGAACTGAACTGAGACTGAACTAAAACTGAATTAAAAAGAAATTATACTTTTATATAGACTTAGAAATATAATAAATAATAGAATTGGATGGACTATATATGAATTCGATTCTGAACTATAACAGAACTGGAACTAAAATATAACTAAACTGAGACTGAACCAAAACTGAATTTAAATCTAAAATAGAACTGAACTGAATTAGAACTGATATCGAATTTGAAAAGTAATCTGTATCAAAATCTGAAATAGAGACTGAAAATCTAAACTATATTCAACGCAATGGTCTAATTTTGAATCTGAAAAGGTATGTGACATAAAGCCTGAATTGTATCTATATTGGAATCTTAACTAAAAAAATAAACTGGAATCTGAACTATAAAAGTTTCATACACTTTCATAGACTTATAAAGGCTTAATGATATAGTGTAGGGTATTTAATAATATAACTGGATGATCTATAACTTTCTTATTAATTAATATGTTTGAAAAAATAATCTAAAATTTATTACTTTAGCCTAATTTATAATATTTTATTTATTTTTGGCCAAAACTGCCACAAAGAAAACACAACATTTCTCTATTTTGGGGGAAAATTGAAAAAAAATATAAACAAAGTCTTAATAACTTAAAAATTCATTTTTTTCCTAAATACTTTGCTGTGTATATGCCTTAAAATTCTAGCCAGTCAAAAAATCTAGAAAATAACAGTGAAACTAAAAAGTTTAGTTTCTTAAAATATTAAAATTTCAAAAAAAAAAAATCCAAATAATTCTTATTAAAATTTTAAAAATTTTCACTTTTTTCTTGCATTTTATTTGTGAAGAAACATAAAATGCAATAAAATTCTTTTTAATCTTTTAATAATATAAAACCATTTTCCGCCTTCACTGTTAACCACAAAACGCTTCATAAAATTACAAATCTCATAATGCAAACTTGCACCAAATGGTTCATAAAATGACTTAATAAAAATTATTTATTTACAATAATTTTTGTTTTGATTCTCTGAGTAATACATGTGTATCTGGATGTATGTGTGCTTTTGGCTACTGTATTTATTATAAAGAGAGGGAGTAAGAGTGAGCACATGTACGCTCTCTGGATGTAGACCGTTACTTGCATTGACCATATTTATATTGTTTTGTTTATATTTGTTGTTGCAATAATCAAAACAAAATGAAAAAATAAAAAAATACAATAACAACAACAAATAAACATCAATATAGAAATTTATTGACTCTGGAAACTGTAAAAAAGCAATCACAACAACAATTACTGCAATAAGAAATGTGTGTGAAAAGAAATGTTACAGATTGCCAGATTTTAGAAAAAAAGAATAGAAAATTATGATTTTATTTCAAAGTAAAACTATTTTATTCATGTGGAATTAGAAAAAACAACAATTTAGAAGAAAAATTGTAAGAAATTTATAACAAGGACTTTTATATGTAATAAATATTTGTTCAAAAAATTTTTTTAATTTTATTTTCAATTTAAATATGGAAAATATTTCTCATATAAAATGCAATTTTTTCAAAATAACATTTGTTAGAGACGTATACTTATTATAATTTATTTATATTACTTATTCGTTTTAATAAATAAAATGTTAATTATGTAAATAACTGATTAAAATTTAATTTAAATTAGATTCTGACGAAAAGTCTTAACTTTAATCTAAACTTGAGCAGTATCAAAATTAGAATTTAAACCATATAATCTTAACTAGAATCTAATTTGGAAATTTAACTACAATTTATACTAAAATCTAAATCCGAGTAGTATCTGATGTGGATTCTAAACTAAAATCTGATGTTAAATCTTAAGTGGAATAATAAATAAGATTCCGATGTGAAGTTTTAACTAAATCTGAACTGCAATCGGAAATGAGATTTAAATTAAAATCTGAAATATAATCTGAAAAGGAATCGAAGAATTTGGTTTGGAATCTCCACTAAAATCCAGACAAACCTGAAGCTGTACTAAAATCTTAATTAGAATTTGAACTTGAATGTAGAGTGAAAACGGAGTTTTTTATGATCTGGATCAAGCTAATGATATGGAATCCGAACAAAAGAAAATTATTATTATATAAACTATAATCTGGTTGTGGTTCAGATCCCATTTATTTATTATTTTCCTAAATTTTATTATTAATTTTCAATTTTAGTATAGATAATTTTATTTAATACGAATTTTGTAATTTTCTTTCCTTTGCAGAGGGTCTACCATTCGTTCCCCATATTTGCTATGTAGGCGAAAAGATCTATAAAACCTCAGTGGGTTCCTGTTTCTTTTATGAAGAAGTTAAGGACTGTTGTTGTTCCTCAGTTTTAGCCAAAGAATGTAAGTATTCAAATTAAGTTTTTCAAAATAAATTTAGAAATATTGAAATATTTTCTTACACTTTTTGCATATGAAATCATAAAATAAAACTTAATTATTCTATTTTCAAGTTGATTTATTGACCTCTAGACTTCACAGAAACGATCAATCAAATTTCCTCATCTCATTCCTCAACACCTTAAAGTGTTAAAGACTCGAGTCTTTAGGTTTTCATTCATAAAAAAAATGTTGTTGTAAATAATTTTTATAAAATTCTAGATATTTTTTGTTGTTGTTGTTGTTTCTCCTCCCACCTACACATTAAATAATAAAATATATTTATACCCTACACCATCACAGGTGGTTGTAGGGTATAAATGTGTTTTAGTGCTAATGTTTGTAAAATATATAAAAAATTTTATGACACGCAGAAACACCTTTTGAATCGATTTAACAGTGTTAGTCCTTCTGTCTGCCTGTCTGTGTGTCCACCTGACTGTCCATGTAAACTTTGTGACCGCTCTACAGGTTGCAATGTTTGAGATATTTTGATGAAATTTTTTACATATTTTTCTTTTGGCCCAAGGACAAAGTCTTTTGAAATTGGCCATATTTGGTCAAATATTTCAGCTAGCTCCCATATAAATGTCCTTCCAGAAAGTAGCTTTTAGGTCATAACAGGCCTAAATGTAACGAAATTCGATGTGCCAAATTATGTAAGGGTTACTTCTCATAGGTCCCATACAAGTCGTCTTCCAAATATCAAATTAAGATAAATATAATCTAAAATTGATGCTCGAAATTTGACATGGTTTGGTCCTTGTCCCCCCAGAAAAAAGACCTTTCCAAACGTATAAATTTCACATAAATTTAGTATCATAATGTACTTCTTACTTAATCATAGAACAGAAAAACAAATTATACGAGGGTCGTTCATAAATTTTCTTTAACCTGCTATTTACATTCAACAATATGGTGTAGGGTAATTACATAGTTTGCTTCTGAATGACTATAATATTTTAACTTGTTGTTTTTTTGTTATTGTTGTTGTAAATTATATAGTATTTTGTTCTGATTTTGTTGATTATAAAATACGAGCATTTTTTATATTTCATCTATATTTTTTTTTCTTTTTTCTGATGGAAAAGGTGCTTTTCATGGAAAAATAAATAAACTTATAATAAAAGAAGAACAATCAGAAGAATTGATATTTTATGTAGGAATTTAATGAGCTGTTTATAAAAAAGTCATAAATTAAAAAATGTTAATAACTTAAAAATTTTTTTAAATAAACTTTTTTACAAAAAAAAAAAATACTTTTAGCACAACAAATTTGTTTATGAGGGAAATAAAGATTAAAACCATTAAACAATTTGAGTTATTAGATTGAAAATAAAAATATGATGAAAATATTTGATAGAAAAATTTTAAAAAATGCGTTAAAACATCTAAAAGAATGCTATATTCGGTTGAGTAAAAATGTTTTGGTGATATTTCAAAAACTTTTGAACTACTGAATAATTTTTAATGAAATATCACCAGAATATTCTTAAAGTGTTTTCTAGATGATTTGGTGAATTACAACTTGTAAGTAAGACTATGTAGCTAATAGTAGACCATCAAAGTTGGTCACCTCTAGAATGAAAATTATACGTCTTTTTGTAAAATATTTTAAATTTTTAGAGCTATCGAATATTTTAAATAACACCTGGATATTCTTGAAGTGTTTTTTTTAATTGATATAGAGAAGTACTAATTATTAGATGTAACATAGGACTTATAGTTGACCTTCAAATTTAGTCACCGCTGGATTGAAAATTACTTTTTAAACTTTTTGTTGAAAATAATTCTATAATTTTGGAACTGCTGAATATTTTTTTAAGGAAATTTCACCTGATCATTCTTAAGGTATTTTTCAATTGACTTAGAGCAATACAAATTATTAAAGAGGCCAAGACACTAGTGGTAGACCTCATTTCTTGCATGAACATTTTTTCGTTATTATTTAGAAATAATTCCGAAATTTTGGCACTACTGAATATTTTTTTCATGAAATTTTGCCTAAACATTCCTGAGGTACTTTCTCAATTGATTTCTAGAAGCAAAAAACATTAAAAGAACCAGGGTACTTAGCGATGGAGCTTCAAATTTGGTCACCCTGAAAATAATCGTAAAAATTTTATTTATGATTTGATGAAAGGAAAAGTTGATGTAAAAATGGTCTATTTACTTCTCTTCTGAAATTTTTGGGTTCAAAATCTTGAAAATAATGTTTGATTCTATGCAAAATTCTAAACAATTTTTTTAAATCGTATATTTATATATCTTATAGTTTATATTATATAGATTTACGTATTCATTTTTGGTTATGATTTTTGAACTTAGTGGGCTGAATTTGGGTCCAAATTAATTTCAAAAATAAAGTTTGGATTCTGTACAAAATTTAACTTTTATAAAAAATCATATCCCCACGTAGATGCAATGAAAAGTAAGGTTATTTTGAAAAAAAAGAAAACAATATGATTTTTGAGATTTTTTTAAAGATATCAATCATTTTCCTTTAGATTATATTTTTTCTTTTCTTTATTTAATCCCGGATTAAGGTTATTTTTCAAAAAAAAAAAAAAAAAAACTTACATTTTTTAAACATTCTTTCAATAACTTTAAAAATGCTCACAGTTTAAGACAACTTAAGTTCAAAGGACTTCAACTTTCTAAACGATTTACCAAATTTTATAATAGTGATCACTAAATTAGCTTATTTTGTACCACAAAGCAATATTTACCGATTTTTAATCGCATTTAACTTTAAAATGTATCACAGATTGAAGTAATTTTGTTGAAAAACACTTTAAATTAAATTTAAAATAGTTTTTTAGATTTTTTTCAAATGATCACAGATTGAAGTAATTTTGTTGAAAAACACTTTAAATTAAATTTAAAATAGTTTTTACATTTTTTTCAAGTGATCACAGATTAAAGTTATTTTGGCTAAAAATGCTATATAAAGTAACCATCGACTGTGAAGCCGCTACCGCATTTAACCAGCTCAGATCACCCTTTTGATTGTTTGATAACTTCAAATCCTTCCAGTCTTATAATTCTAGAAGAATTCTTAACATAAAAGCATATAGAGTAACTCCGTGATTGTAAAGGTAAACCGTTTCCCTGCTAGCCCTATCTGAATTTGTATAATTTCAATTATTTTCCTTCCATTTTTTGGGAAAAAAACGTTAAAGCTAAAATTAACAAAAAATAAACAAAAATCTCTTATAATGACAGAGTGACCAAATTAAAAAAAATAATTAGAAACAATTTCTTGCAAATGGGAATTTTTAGGGATTTTCGGAAAAAATTGGGAATCTTTATATGGTTTTGTTTTAAGGACATTCTGGTCATAATATATTTCAATTTTATAGTAATAGGTTTATATATAGAGATTTTATTTAAAATCAATTATTAAATTGTTTTTCTCAAAAGTTTATCAAAAATAAAAATTTTTCAATTTTTGCAAATTTTATTAAAGATTCTTAGCTTAATTATATTATTAAAATATTATTATTATTTATTTCATTACCTTTCTAATGATATCAAATACTTATGTAACTATTTTACTTAATCTGTTCTAATTTTCATTTAAACTTGATTCTCTTTAGAAAAATTTTCACAAAAAACTGAACAAAAAATTGAAACTAACATAAATCGAAGAGGACTAGCGGGAAAAGTACTCTCATTATGGCACTTGGAATTATCTTAAATTAATTAAGGTTTATAATGCTTTCAGAATAGTTAGGAAGAAATTATAGTCCAAAGAAAATAAAGAATTTTAATATGATAAAATGTTGGCATCTTTTTGGGAAAAAATCACAAAAAATCTATTTTTTTCAAAATTTTTAAATCCATATAACTTTCTATTGGGTCCACATAGGTCTTAAATTTTTAATACAATATTTAGAATTAAATAGAGCATCCATGTAATATTTTAGAAATGTTCTATAGACCGGAAATGTCCCACTAAATTAATACAGGACATGTTTTAAAAGAGGTCAAGTTTTCACTTTGGCCTCAATATATCTTAAACTTTCAGAGCTATCCCAAGACATGACATGACTGAATTTAGTGGGGAAGTATAAGGACCAACTATATGTGTGTTATTTTTTTCAATAAAATCATAAATAAATTTTAGCGATTATGAAAAAATATATATAACCAAGGTGACCAACTTTGGGGGTCCACCCCTCGTTCCCTGGTAAAGGTAAGACCTTGGGCTGTTCCAAATTAATTGGAAAACATATCAATAATGTTCCAGAGAAATTTTATTAAAATAAATTTTTTATTCTATTTTTATGAATTCTGAAGATTTTGGTGATTAAAAAAAATGTCATAACCAAAGTGACCAACTTTAGAGGTTTATTGCTCATCGACAGGACACGCCAGAAAGTTGAGCTTTTCAAAATCAATGGGAAAACATCTCAAGAATGTTCAGAGGAAATTTTTATTAAAAAATGCAGTAATTGATAAATAAAAACAATTATAATAATTTAATAAATTAATATGTCATACCAGAGGTGACCTATTTCGAGGGGTTACTGATCGTTTCGTGGGCCAACTAAGAACTTGTGCTCCTGCAAAACAATTTATAAGCACATTTAGAATATTTACGGAAAATTTTATTTAAAAATTTGCTCCAATTTTCTATTAATGAAATACTGAAAATTTTAATGATTAAAAAAATCACACCCAAGGTGACCAAGTTTGGAGGTTTACAGCTCGTCCCCAGAACAAGCTAAGAATTTGTGCTTTTTCTAATCAATTGAAAAATACTTTAAGAATGTTCGAGAGAAATTTTATTTAAAAAATGTGTAGTAATTCATGAATAAAACGTTGGAAATTTATTAATTTTTTTACCCGAGGTGATCCTACTTTGAGAGTTTACTGATTGTTGCCTGGATCCACTAAAAATTTGTACTTTTTCTTAACCTATTGGAAAACTTCTTAACAATGTCCATAAGAAGTTTCTTAAAAAAAATTTGCATTAAATCCAAAGTTACAGAATTATATCCCAAAACCAGTTATTACCTTATTTAAAGCCTAATAAAGCCTTCTTTTCATGTTATTTAAATGTCCACGTCACTCATAAAATTATTTTTATGAAACATTCTTTTATTTATGTTTTGTTAATATTTCCTTTATAAAAATTTATTTATTTCCATTTTACTCCATCAGTAATTGATGGAAATCTTTTTTAACATTAAAAGAAAAATAATCTCTTTTTAATTTATTTATTTTTGTATTTTAAATCTTTTATTATTGTTATTTTTTCTATTTAAGTATTCTGTTAGCACATGCTTTAAATTATCATAAACGTAAATAATTTTAGAATAAATTTAATTAGATATTAAGTGTTAAATGGTTTTATATCATGAAAAAAGTGTTTTAAAAAGATTTTAATGTTAAATTAATTGAAAATATTTAAAAGTTTATGGGCGGATTTATTTTTTGCAAATTGATCGATTATAATGATAATTGCTAATTTATTGCAATAATTTCGAAAATAAAGTATTTAAAATAAATTTTTAAATTTTTAAAACATGATCACAAATTAACCTTATTTTTAGTTAAATCACCATAATTTTTTAAAAATACAATTTTAAATCGGAAATTTAATTTTTATAAGGATTTTTGAATTTTTTTAAATGATCAGGGATTAAAGTCATTTTGCCAAAAACGCTATATTTACAGAAAAGCGTTAAAAGTTAACTTTAAATTTATAAACATTTTTAACTTTTAATTTATTTTTTTTTTTATTTTTTCATTTTATTTATTTTATTTTTATTTTTATTTTTTTTTTTTTGACAATGATCACCAATTAACATTATTCATTCATTTTTAACCTTTCAAAAAATTTAACACAAATTAAAATCATTTTAGTCAAAATCACATTTTTAACTGAATTAAAGATGTTTTACTGAGCTAAACACATTTTTAACATTAAATTTCATTTTAATAATGATTTTTAAATTTTTCTAAAAGTGATCATGGATTAAAGGTTTTTGGCAAAAAAAGCATTTTTTAAAATTATGGAAGTTTTTGATTATAATTTTCAATTTTATTATTAAAATTCAATACAATATGATTTTTAAAGTGCTCACCAATTAACGTAAATAATGATTTTTTGCATTTTGAATGATCACAAATTTAAGTTATTTTTGCTAAAAATGCAATTTTTCTAATTTTTTGTCAAAATCACCATATTTATAGAGTTAAATACGTTTTTAACTGTGAATTCCATTTTAATAACCATTTTTGGTTTTTTATACAAGCAATCACAAATTAAAGTTATTTTGGTTAAAATGTAATATTTAAATGTTATTAACTTTAAATTTTAGTTTATGATTATGAAAGTTCATTTTTAGAATGAATTTTAGATATATTTAAAAGTGATCACAGATTAAAGTTATTTTGGCTAAAAAGCAATATTTAGTTTAGAATGTTTTTTACATAAAATTTCATTTTTTTTCAAAGTCACAGTTTTTAGAGTTATAGAAACTTTGTAATAATTTTTTGCTTTTTAATAAGTGATCACGGATTAAAGTTTTTTGGATAAAAATGGAATATTTACTGACTTATAGATGCTTTTAATTTTAAATTTAATTTTTTTTTTTACTTTTTTAATGATCACCGATTAACATTATTTTGATTAAAACCACTTTATTCATTAAGTTAAATATGGGATTAAAGTTATTTTAGCTGTTAATTTAATATTTGCAGGTTATAAACATTTTTAATTTTAAAGTTTATTTTTAAAATAAATTTTATACATATTATAAAGTGATCACAAATTAAAGTTATTTTGGCTTAAAAAGCAATATTTAGTTTTTTAAATTATAATGTATATTTGGCGAAAATAATACTCTTCAGATTTATTGAAGTTTGGTAATGATTTTTTTATTTTTTTAAAAGTGATCACGGATTAAAGTTATTTTGGATAAAAATTAAATATTTACCTTTAAATGTTATCTTGGCCAAAAATGCAATATTAACTGTGTTACAAAGTTTTTAGCTTTA
Organism: Cochliomyia hominivorax; assembly: GCA_004302925.2. Lineage (NCBI taxonomy): Eukaryota > Metazoa > Arthropoda > Insecta > Diptera > Calliphoridae > Cochliomyia > Cochliomyia hominivorax. The sequence continues at coordinate 81,823,490 of PYHX02000413.1, read as the reverse complement.
AATTTCATTTTTATAACAATTTTTGAATGGTTTGAAAGTGATCACCGATTCATATTATTTTTTTAATATCATAGTATTTATAGAGTTATAAATGTTTTTACCTCTGAGTTAAATTTTTATAGTCATTATAGCTTCATTTTGAAAGAATCACAGATTAAAGTCATTTTAACTTAAATGCTATAATTACAGGGTTATAGAGATTTTAAACTTTAAATTTCATTTTTGATTTATTGAAATGATCACAAATTAAGCTTAATTTTTAATAATTACAATTATTTTCTTCTCATTCCAGGGCGTCATATATCAGCTGGATCTTCTATGTATAGTAAAACTTGGTTACATAATTATTATATGTTGGTCGTTATCTCATTGCTGTATCTACTTATTAGACGATCGTTTAACTAAAAAAAGCACTAAAATCTCATATCTTTTACTATAACTTAAAAATAATATTAATTGTTGTTGTTTTGTTTTTTTTAATTTTCCTTATTTTTACAAATTTTATAAAATGATTAAAATATTAAAAATTATAATAAATTAATATGAGTGTTATTTAGTCATAATAAATACATTAGATGTATTTTAAGTGAAATTACAAATAATATTAAAGCTGATCACAGATTATGAGTAAAATATCTCCATTAAACTAAAATTAATTTTAAAATCATTTTCTGTTTATTAATTAAGTTATCGAGCATTTAATTTATTTCATAAAAATGCTTTTCTAAAAAAAAATAATGCTAATTTATAATTTTTACTTTAATTAGTGATTCAAATTTTATATTAAAATTAATTCCTCAGCTGTGTCCATATTAATTTTAACTATAATTCAGATTACAAATATTTACTTAAATCAAAGAAAAAAATATATGAAATAAAAAACTACTTAATTGTTATACTAAGAAAATCAATATAATTGATGTCATTTGTATTTATCTCCAAAAATGAATGTTTTATCGTAGAAATTCATTTATTTATTGAATATTAAAAATAATTGTACAAAAAGATTAAAAAACGCAAAAATACCAAAAAAAGCGGTTTTCAATAAAATTTAAAAATGATAAAAATAAAACAACTATTTTATTTAATCACGGATTAAGGTTTTTTTTTCAAAAAACTTACATTTTTTAAACATTATTTCAATAAGTTTAAAAATGCTCACAGTTTGAAACAACTTAAGTCCAAAGGACTTCAACTTTCTAAACGATTTACCAAATTTTATAATAGTGATCACTAAATTAGCTTATTTTGTACCACAAAGCAATATTTACCGAATTTTAATCTCATTTAACTTTAAAATGTATCACAGATTGAAGTAATTTTGTTGGAAAACACTTTAAATTAAATTTAAATAGTATTTTTCGATTTTTTTCAAATGATCACAGATTAAAGTTATTTTGGCTAAAAATGCAATATTAAGAAACCATCGACTGTGGCCCTTACCGGATCACCCTTTTGACTGTTTGATAACTTCAAAACCTTCCAGTCTCGGACGCATCACAATTATTTACCCCACATGAAGCTACAGAGACTCTTAACGCCGGCAATTCATTGGAAACAATTGACACCCGATAGATGTTGAAGAACCTTGACAAGCGATACGCGAATGTGGGACAATCTTACAGACAGATTTTCCTTCTATCATCTGTCGAGAAGACACTCGAGACCCGCCTTCTCCCGCAGCTAATTTGTCAACATTAACAGCCGTCATCATGCAAATCGCAAAAGGTTTGACCATGCGAACGTAGGATTTTTAAGACACTTGGACTATCAAAATCCTTTGACACTATCACAAAGTTCTCTTCCAGTAATCCTATAGTCCACTGAATTTGAGTGCCCGTCAGTCATTCGTTGAGTTTCGTTATCAAAGATCAAAACCTCATAGAGAAAAATAAGGTGTCCCACACCTTGTTTATTTTCTACCTCTTGGAACTCCGAGCGCCTCCACATGGATTTGAGGTGATAACTTAATCGGACGACTGCACTATTACAACAACGTACCATAGATTTGATGACCTATACGGTTTGGTAAATGATTATCTCAAAAGAATCCACAATTTCTTCACTAAACGCTTTCAATATACGTTTCCATGACAAATGGTTCTTTGATCCGAAAGGTCCCGATACACAACGCCTTGTTCAATCAAAAATTTTTTTCCACAAGAAAGAACAATCTGATGCAGCCAAACTGTTATAACAACAATTATTCACATAACCAAGACAATTGGACCTCAGTTTCGGAACGATCCCATTTCTAATCATCGAGAGATTGTACATCAGTAACACGTGTATCAGCAACATTCTTTCCCTCAGCAACATTCTTCACTCTCTGTACTAAGGAGTTAGAGACAAATTTAGGCACCATAATCGGTGGAGTCCTAATTCCGATTACATTAGGCTCTACAAGTACCGAAATATTCATCAAGCAATATTTACAAAAGAAGACTGCTTCATTCATATGACTACATAAGGTGTCCACTTATTTTTGGCCTGACCTGACATCCTAACACTGAAGCCAGGTCATTGTGTGATACAAGAACAATAATGTGCTATTTTTTAACAAGAGAGACAAATCCTCTTAATTGCTCGGAAAGATATTGAGTTCGTGTTAAATGAGAATTGAAGAGCCCAAAAAAGGTATCCAAAAGTGTGGTGGATCTTAAACGCAGATGGACCAACTGACAGAAATCACGATAAAAACGTTGTTTCCACAATAATTAGATTTCCGTTCTGGAACGAACCGTTCATACAAGAACAATAATGTGCTATTCGTAACAAGTGTCCGGAACTAATACCAGTGGAGAGATTTTGGGTTCTTGTTAAAAGAAAATTGAAAAGCACTAAAAAAAGTTCAAACAAAGTGGCTGAAATCACTATATAAACGGCGTTTTAACAATAATTGGATCTGGCCTGAATTGGCCTGAGTCATACTCGGCCAAAGTCTTAATTTTCCAAAAAAGAACAACCAGATACAGCATAAACTGTTACAACAACAACTATAAAAACGTTAATGGAAGAATTGGCGAAAAAAATTCTAAATTTCATCACTACGATGATTATAATTATTTTTGTTTTTAAAAACAGATTTATTTCTATGCGGAAGATATAAAAAATTATAATAATTACAAAATTTTATTTCACATAAAATAAAAAATTAAAAATTAAATTTTGAAAAATTAAAAAAAAAATAATAATAATAAAATAAACAAAAAATTAAATACTTTTGGTTTTAATTAGAATTAAAAAAACATAAAACTAAAAAAAATAAAGAAATTTTGAATAAAGAATTTGGTATTTTGATATTTGGATTTTTTCCGAGGGGAAAATAAAATAAAATCTTAATAATAAACTTATGGCTTAATTATTGCATTTTTTTTTTTTGAAGTTTTAAAATGTTTAAAATACAATTGAGCAATAAAATTTAAAGAACTTTTTTTAAAATATGGCAAAAATAAGGTCAATAAAAATAAAATAAAAACTAATTTTAATTAAATTCTTAATGAATTTAGGAAAATTCATCCTTAAAAAATTTTTGGAATCATTAAAATGTGTTTACAAGGAAAGTGTGAGTATAACGTATAATTAAAACATCGAGTTTTAATTAGTCTTCTTAGCCTAACTTTTTTATAAACATGTAAGAAGTTACAGTCGGTCAAGCCTGGCTATTTAATACCCTACAACACCTTTTTTGGTTACAAGTGAACCGCACTCATATAAAAGTATTTTTAATGGTTAAGAGTACAGTATATTAAACTAGCACTAACATGTATATGGGATTAGGGCGTTCTAAATCGATTCTTATTACAATTCCAAAGGATTGTATGGAACCTATGGAAAATAATAAACTAATATTTGTCTAACTTGGCATATCGTTTAAGCGAACTATAAGACTGTTTTGTGCCCAATTTCGTTTTGGACCCTTGTGACCTTAAATCTTTATCTCCGGGAGAAATATTTGAATGGAGGCTAAATGTAAAAATAAATCTTTCATCGCTAATTTCAATAAGCATCGTCCTTGGGCCAAAACAATGACACGTGCCAAATTTCATTAACATATCTTTAAAACTGCGGCCTGCATTCTGTTCACAAGGTTTACATGGACAGCAAACAGACGGACGGACAAACAGTGCTGTAGGGTATAAAAAATACATTAAAACATCAATTAAAAAAATATCATTTCTATACAAATCTAAATGCAAAAGAAAAATTCTTAAAATTATCATTAAAGACTTGTACGTCCTTTTGAGAGAGCCTTATTTAATGTGTTAATACAAGATAAAACGTCTTCATAATCTTGTGACCATTCACGCAAACTACGCTCTAGCGTGTGTAGTCGTGACGAACCCAAATGCATACCACCACATTTAACTGCAGCCATACAATTACATGTTAATAATTTAAAACACTGTTTTCTAATGGTATTGTGAGTAGCATTATCCCAATTTGGTGTGGCTTTTACACAAGGCCAAGCCACAAATATATAATCTAGTAAAGCATCCCAATGTGCTGAATCGTGCAATTGTTTGGTGTGTTGTGTTAATAGACGTTTAAATTCATTCAGATGTAAAGCAGCTCGTGTATAGGCAGTACTGTCGGTTTTCTTACACAAACGTGATGTGGGCAGGGATTTAAAGATCATTCGTTTTGCATGTAGGAGTTCCTGCTCCATAGATCTGTAAAAGAAAACAAATGAAAAAAAATTAATTGAGATGAAATTTTTCCTTTATTTCAATATTTTTTTCTTTAAATTCTGGTAGCTGAATATCAAAATTTCTTTATTTTTAATATGTAGGTTTTATTGCAACAATCGACATTTTTTATTCAGCTAGCTGAATTGCAATTTTTCTTCATTTATAATTTTTCCCACCATAAACTTGATTTGGTTTCAAAATTTTTGAAATTTATTAAATTTTTTATAGTTCAGCTACAGGTTTACCCACATTCTACAATTTAATTCTTCAAATTCAGCTAGCTGAATAAAAATATTTAGCTAATTTTATTGTTTAACTAGCTGAATAGTAATTTTTCTGTATTTTACCATTTTTTTAAATAAACTTGATTTGATTTTTTGAATTCTTAGCTGGCTGAATAACAAGATATTTTATTTTATAAAGAAAATGTTTTATTTAAACAATGGTTCTTTCCAATATATTTAGATTATTTTATTATTCAGCAAGCTGAATTGATATTCTTTATTAGAATATTTTTTTTCCAAAATAAATTTGATTAAGTTTTATTTAATAACAAAATTTATTAAAAAATTGCATGTTTCCGCTAACAGTGTATCCAAATTATATATTTTCTTAACAGTTTGTTTTATTATTTAAATACTTTATTGAATTCTTTAAATTCAGCTAGCTGAATAATAATTTTCTTTATTATAAAATTTATGTTTTATTTTAACAATCGCAATTTTATTATTCAGCTAACTGGATTGAGATCTTTTCTTTATTTTAATATATATTTTTTTCGGAATAAACTTGATTTACTTTCAATAAATAGAAAAGTGTATTAAACTTTTGTATAATTCAGCTTACAAATTATGCGAATTCCATATTTTGTTATTAATTTGTTATAATATTTAAATATATTATTGAATTTTTTAATTCAGCTAGCTGAATTGCGATTTTTCTGTATTTTAATATTTTTTCACACCGAATAAATTCTTTCAAAAATTGAAACATTTATTGAACTTTTTCGTAATTCAGCTAATAGCATATTCAATTTCCACTTCTTATATTTTTTTAAACTTATATTTTCTTATATTTTTTTAAATTATTTTAAAAGATATTTTTAAATTCAGCTAGCTGAATAACAATATTTTTTCGATTTGTTTTTATTATTCAACGAAATAAAACAAATGTTTGATTTATTGTCTTAATTTCGGTTTTAAATACTTAATAATTTTGATTTTGTTAAAACTTTACTAAACGTTCAAAAATATCGTAATTATGATCAGATCATTTTCTAAACTTGCTGAATTGAATACATATTTACATACATATTTATTTTGTTAACGCATTAAATTACAACTCTGTTCTTCATTTAGTATGCTGAATAGTCAATTTGAAATCATGTTATTGTTATAAAGTCCCAAAAACTTGTACATCATATTTATTATTAATCAATTTTTGTCAAAAATATGCTAAAATTCTTTTTCTAAATATGCTTAATTAGAATATGTTTAGAGAGACTATGCTTTGAGCGTGTTATATTATAATTTTGTTTACAATTTAGCTAGCTGAATTGCAATTAATCATTTTAATATTATAAGCTTTATATGTTGGAATGGTATTAAGTTGATGAAAAACTAAGAACACTCCATTGTTGTTGTAACAGTTCGTCTGTATTTGGTTTTGTCTGTAAGGGAAAAACTACTTCCGATTGATGCAACTGTCACTAGGTTGACAATCTTTGGCCAAGTGTGACTTGGGTTGTTCCAGAGCAGAGATCCAATTGTGGGAACGAAAAACATACTATAAAAGCAGTTTGCTGGTAGCAAGATTTTTATAATTTCTAAACTTTTTATGCTTTCTGAATACCTAATATTTAAGATAAATATTTTGTTACATTTTTTGATTCAGCCAGCTGAATATGAATAATTTTTAAATTATCAATTGTTTATCAGAATTTTGATAATTTTTAAACTTTTTCAACCTGCTGAATTTCAACATTTATTATATTTTGTCCCAATTCAGCTAGCTGAATAGCATTTAAAAAGCAAATAATTATAATAATAATAATAATAATAATAATAATAATAATAATAATAATAATAAGAATTATAAACTATTCATCTACTTACTCTATATCTGGTTTTGGTAATTGTGCCCTTAACTCTGTCTCTGCTTTTGGATTATTCGCCACCAATTTACCCACAATTAATTCAATTAATTGTTGTTGTGACAAACCCTGCAATAAAGTTGCCAACGGTAATTCTTGATTCAACTGAGCCATAGGTTTTTCATCATCACATAAACGTGATCGTTTTACTAATGGGCTGCCCGGCCATAATTGTTGTTTGGCATTGTGTTTGGTGGGTGAATTTATATTGGCGCCAAAACACATACCCGGTTCAGGTGGTGTACTACCCATAGTTAAACGCTTGCGCGGCGAACTTCTTAATATCATATTTGTGTTTAAAGGCATTTTGGTGGGAGTACGTTGAAAAGGGTTGCGTATAGAGGAATTTGTTGTGGCAGCAGCCTGTTCAGGAGTCCAGTCCATTAAAGGACGCCGTCGTCCGCGTTGTCTTATTATCAATTCATCAGGTGAGGGTATTAAACTTTCAAAATCTTGCGCCAACGCCACATTTGTAGTGTTATCCATAAGGGAAGATGCAAATATTGAAGCTGGGGTAGGATCATTGGGTCTATTGGCATTTGTAGGGGTAGTACCCAAGTTCAACGTCCAAGCTTCGGTTTGCGGCGTAGTCATATTTCTGCTAATTATTTTTTGAAAAAAAAAATCTTTTTAAAACTATTTTTATTTACTTTGTCTTAATGAGGCACTTGGTTTTCCGACAAACGCCGCTTGGTTTTGTGAGTTTTCTTTCTTATCTAATACTGCGTAATTTAATATCTAAATGCTTGCTTAAAAACAGCAGCTGGTACAGTTTTTCTTTGTCCTGTTTTTGTATATATAAACGTATGTTCTACAAATGTGTAGATTTTCCTGCAGGAATTTTCCTTTTTCTTTCCTTCTTTGTTTTCTTCTTTTTCCTTTTCATCACCTGCCTCTATCGAGTTTAAAAAAATATTATTTTTTCTTGTTTGTTTTCGTTTATGTTCGTGTTTTTGTTTAAATGCTTTTCCGCCAAATACTGCGAGTGTTGCTAACGCATTGTTTTAGTTTTGTATAAATAAAAGGATTCTGGAAGCTAAGGTAATGAAAACATAGGAGTTTCATAGGGATATTTTAGAAATAAATAAAATTAATATTTTATTTTTATACGGACCTCTATATGAACAGATTTATGCAAACAGATTTTTTGAAAATAGTTCTATAAATGTTGAATCATTACAGATAACTTAATAAAATTTCATATGGTTAGTTATCTTTTAAAAATCATTATAATTCATTGCTTGGTTTCTTTTAAAGTATTTTTTCCACAAATCCGGCAACATTTATCCATTAAAAACAATTTTTGTTGTAAACTTTTTAATTTAATATCTTTTATAAAGTTATCAATATGCAAAAATATAATTAACTTTATATAAGGAAAGTATTTTTTGCCGGACAACCCTTATAATGACAGGACAATTATTTAAAAGTCAAATTTTTAAATATTTCTTTTGATTGATTAATATACAAGTTCATATACATCATGCTGAAATTTCGGAGAAATATTCTCATGCATTTATAAATATCAATTTTATTTTAAAAAATCAAAAGGTCAAATTTTTAAATACGGATTAAGATTTCGAGTATTTGTATAAGAAAAAGCTGGAATATATAAAATTCCCTGATTCATATTTTCATCATAACGTAACTTTGGTACAATATTGTTTTTCTTTTCAATTTAATTGATGTTTAACCCTCTGTAACTGACGTAGTGGTTGCGCAGAGAATAATGTTTTACAAAATTTAGATAAATATGATTTATTATTCTGAATTCCAAAAAATATCATAATAAATGAAAAGTTTTGACCTTAAACTAGAAATATTTGTAGTTGAATCGATTTCCACAAAATGGAATTTGGAAGAATACAATTCTATTTTTCAAAAATTTAGAATGAATTTTTAATATGAAATGACATTTAATTTATATTTTCTTTAAAAATTTCTAAAGTTTTCACAGGTACCAAAGATTTATGTTAGAGGTTTATAAATGGGCTAACAATTCAACTTAAATTACACTTCTTCTTGTAAAAATTTATTTATTTTCTATACATTGTTTATACAAACAAAAGTCGCTTTAAAATGTCATTTGTATCATTTACTGTTATAATAAATTGTCAGTTTTTTTAAGTAAAGTCATCAACATTAAACATGCAAATTTCTCTCTAAAAACAGAGAACAGAAATCTTAATTAACAGTGCTGCCTCACTGTTTATTTAAAAAACGTTTTACAACACTAAAAACCAGCTGTAATTAATTATCTCTTTTGTAATTTGCTTTTGGCAAACCCTCACAAATAATTATTATTTTATATGGGCTAAAGATTAGTCTTACAATTTTACGATTAAATTACCAAAGAAACGAAAATTTATATTAAATTATGGATAATCTAAAGCAATTAGTAAAATCCTATGAAACGTGGGTGGCCAAGAATCCGGATACAGTATGTGACGTTGAGACCACAGCCAAATGGTTATCGTATTTTATAGCAGGTATAAAAGAAATAGGCAAAACTCTTGTAGTTTTTTTAATATCCTTTATTTTAAATTCTTTATTTAGGACGCATATCCGATTCTACGGTGGTTAGTGAATTAGTATATTCCCTTTCCAATCTATTGGTTTTCTATAATGATCGTATTATAGCCAAAGATCGCAAGGAAAAGGGTGAAAAAGTGCCGGGTGAAATTGAATCGCCCTCAAGTGGTTTTTGTTATCGTCTAAAGGTCATGTTAACTACACTCGAATATTGTGAAGTGTTTATAGAAATATCAGCCAAACGCATTTTTGGTAGTAAAGGTAAATGGCTGTTTATAGCCGGTTTACAAGTATTAAAAGCAGCCGGTCGTTATTTGATAATAAAACATAGTGTAGAACATATTATAACGACACCAGCTTTACCAGTTATAAATCGTAGAGCTTTAAATAAGAATAAAAATCTGAGCAGATCAAAAACGAATGCTACTCAAATGACGGATAATAAAACATCACCGGAGGAATATACTTTGACTTTTAAATTAAAGAGATCGGGACGTTTGGTAAGAAGAGTAGAGGGTGCTCCCCCATTAAAATATCGTTCCTTTAACCTTAATGAAGAAATCGAATCTATGCAAAGACTTCTGGTGCCCAAGATTTTATTACAAGCTGAATATATTTACATAGCTAAACCTCTTATACACTTGGCTTCAATGGGCATGTTTGGTACGAAATCCTGGAAACAATATATTATAGCATTGGCCATTGATATGGCCAGCATAAATATATATCGTAAAAATCGTAATCTTATGTCAAAACAACAACAGCTTATTTTATCACATCGCTGCATTAACTTATTACTCTATCTAATGCGTACACCATTCTATGAGAAATATACACAATCAAGATTAGATCGTGTATTAGGTTTTGTAGCTAATAATATACCGATTGTTAGAATGGTAGCGGGTCCCCTAAGGGAATATATACCTCACTGGCAGTCGACTTATTTCTATTTATGGTCTACATGAATTTGTTAAGGATTTTTTGATTATTTTGTAAAATTTAGTTATTAAGTTAAAATATTTTTTTCTAATTTGTAAAGTGTTTATGGAAGCGGTAAATATATTTAGTTATAAGATTTAAATCTCTGGGCCAAACATTTTTATGAGGTATCATTCCAATATTGATTCAATAAGTATTTGTCAGCAATAAGAACAAGATTTAGTGAAAAAATCATTTATTTAGTATTTTTTGTACAAAATTATAAAAAAAATTCTAAACAATCTATAAAACTTGTTAATTTTATTGAAGTTTCAAAATGAGTATATTTTTCCTTAACTCAATATTTTTACAAATTAATAAATAATATAAATAAAAATAGAAACATTTTTATTTAAAAATGTTGTAAATCCTGTATGAAACACATTTTTAGCTCTGAAATTATTTAGGCAATTCGAACACCCGACCGGTCGGTCAAAGGTCAACTCAGTAACAGCTCCATCAACCGAAAGTTTTTCCCCAGGGAAGAAACTGTTAAGTGAAACTGAAAGTTTAAACATCCCTAAACTACCCGAAGGGAGTTATATTTGATACCCTATTTACCACAACAACTTATGCCACTGATATCACGCAAACATTTTTATGAAGTTAGAAAAGATCTTCGAATCACGCATAAACTGCAAATAGAAAATAAGGTCATAAGTACAAGTACTCTATTGAACCGTTAGAAATATCATAATGGAATTTCACATAGTCAGTGCTGAGGTATTTTTGATACTTGTGCCCATCTGGCCAGGAGCGTACTCGTTAACACTCTTTTCCATGGAAACTCTTTTAAATGGAAGCAGCCTTTTAGTATAAATTTCTTGAGGTGAATTTCGGTATTTATAGAACCCGTTGTAAAAAATTATTGTCTTCTTTTGACTACTTTTGGGTCCTAAAAAATCTGGAAGAACATACGTTTCGTCATCTGTTATGCAGCAAGAATATTTTTTAGAATACTTAACTTCAATTTCCGTATTTTGCTTTAACTTTACATACCAAATACTAAGAGCAGTATTTTCCTACCGTTGGGAGCTCTTTTTTAAAAGCTCTACCTGAACCAGGGTTTCTATCAACGGACAAATTTCTACGGTAAAGTTTAATAACATTGGAAACAGTTTGACGGCAGACTTTAGATGCTTGACCAACTTTTAATAGGATCAAGTTGTTTTTTTCAATAAGTAATATTTTTCTTTTGGTCAGTCATATTAATCAGTGCATCCAAACAGATTTTTTATAAAAAAATCTGTAACTTTTGACCCGTTAGAGATTTTCTACTGAAATTTCATAATTTAAACTACACTTAACTCATTATTGTTTTATAATAAAATCTTAACGGGAAAATGTATAAGCTAAATCTGGTAGAGATTGTGGCAGAGATATGCCCATAAGCCTTATCCAAACTTATTCAATTTTGGACAAAAATAACTTTTTTTAAAGTTCTCAAATCGCAATGCTTTAATCATTTTTTAATTATCCTTAATATATAGCTACATATGAGAGTTAAACACATACAGACGGATCTTGTAATGTCTTCAACACAATATCCACATGAGGAGACAAAGTTTTGTCCAGTTAAGGAACACAATGAAATGCTTAGTAAACAGTTCCTTTTTGGAAGCTATCGGTGGCATCATCCTAACTTCAATATAACACAATTGGAGTTACTACCGAGGCATGTTAGAAAAGATCTTTGAGTATATGAACAGAAAGGTATACATTGATTGGGATTTATATAGTTTATAGTTTAGCTTTGAACGACATTCAAAGATACGCTACGAATTACATGGTTTCCAGTTACCGTAAAAATATCGTACTTGGAGGCCGACCACCTCCCATTGCAGACTTAGAAAGAAATCTGTCGAGGTCTACAAAGGTAGTTCTGGTACTGGTCTCGTATTGACCATGTCGTCTCCAATATTTGTCTTGCAAGGACCACATGATACACAACATTTGTTAAACGGCCAAGCTAATCCTGCCACTAATAGTCCAGTAGATCTATGGACTCATCCCTAAAAAAAACAATAATTAACTAACTTGTTTTTGCAGCCGTTACAACAAAAACATTTTTCAAACATTTTTTTATTTTTTTTATTTTTATTTTTTATTTTTTTATTTTTTTTTTTTATTAAAAAATATATAATTTTTTATGGAGTTTTATTTTTTCTCAAGTTACATTTAAAAAATTCAATTACAAATTAAATTATGTAACTTGAGTTAATTATATGAAAATGCTTAAAACTATATTTCTATAATCGTATACAAAAATATAAATAAGCCTTTATATTATATTTATTTATTATTATTATTGTTAGTATATATATATATATATATTTCTTTTTCTGAAAACTAGGCTTTCAAATTCTAAAAATTAAATGTTTAATTCTAGTATTATTTTTTACACGTTATAAAAAAATTATATAAAATTTTAGAAATTTTATATATTTATAATTTAATGCACATAACTAATTTACATATTTTACTCTAAAACTATATACAAGACTTAGAAATGTGTTTTGAGTGATTCAAGTAATTTATGATTGATTTAACTTAAAACGACTTTTAATTCAAAAAGAGAAAAAAATGAAAATAATTTACAAAATTAAAAGAAAAAAAACTGAAAAAAAAAACATCCTTGTTTTTTCTCTAATGACTACGTATAAAAAGTCTCCATTAGAGGTTCCAAATCCAAATATTTTTGCAAAAATAATTCGGTAATTGTTTCATACTCTTGTGTGTCATTTGTGGTTATTAAGGGCTATTTGGCTGAAGAAGTCTTATTGCCAGAATTAGCATAAGTAACATTATTGTTATTGTACAGATACGGTATAATATGGGGTTCTATTTCGAGAGTTTGTTTTAAAATAGAACTCATCACAAATTCAGTTGATACTATGGGACATTTAGGATTACCATAACGTGTTAGATCTACACATAAATGCATATCATTGGGACATGTTACTATTATATATGATTCTGGTGATTGATTGTGGGTTTCTGCTATAGCCTGTACGGAACGTCGTTTCTCTTCAACTTTGCCACCAGAAGATTCAATCATACGTACAATATCGGTTCGTGCTGGAAAAACATCGGGTGTTACATAGAAGTAACGGCCAGCAAATAATGTGGAGCGTGTTGTGGATTGTAAAACAGTGTCCAAATGGAATTTCAGATTTTCATCAACGGGTATATATTGAATTTTATAATTTTCTGGTGGTAAAAATTTACCCGCCTTAGCACTTTCTACCACCCACTGGGATTTGAGTACATATTCAACATGACATACCGCTTGTATTAGTTTACAGGTACGACTTTCACAGGTCATTACCAAATAGGTGGCATCCGCTGGATTGTCCACCACAATTCCGCCCAGAGAGCTAAAAATTTCAAATTAAATATAAATTGAAAAATTTATAATGATAATTTGTTTTTTTTTTTCAAATTCTACTTACAGCACAGCTTTTTTGAGAGATTCAGGATCAGCTACTTGTGAAAATAATACTTTGGGTGGTTTAGCTGTTTGTGGATATTCTACACATACTATTGTTTCTGGTATTTCCTCTTGATATGGTGAAATCTTTTGCCTTTTAGCCTTTTCATAATAAGGATCTGCTAAATATCTTTTGACACGTTCATGTGCATCTTGTGTTAAATTGATGGGTGCTTTCCAGGCAGCTACAGATAGATATTAAGAAGATAAGTTAGTAAAATAAATAGATAATAGATAGATAGAGATTCTAGTTCAATTTTATTTTGGTTCTAAGTTCGTTCTCTCAAAAAGCGTTGAGGTATGTCTTTTATATCTTTATATGAAAAGTATACGGACGTTGTTGAGAATATACAATTATTTTATTACTTCACACTTCCTTGGTCAGAGTGCTAAGGTTCTGAATGGCTAGGAAATGTTAAGCACATTTATTGCTAACAGCTGTCCTGCAATGACAGGATAAGGTACTTTACGTTTACTTGATCTAATAGAAAAAAACCAACTTAAGGCTTTGACATTGTAATTAAGTCCTTAAAAAAATGGGACTAAAGCATTTAGGTCAAGGCTGAATGTCTGGGGAGTTAGGCATTTACACATAACATGAGAAGAACGCAGATTATTTATCAAATGAACTTATCAAATAAAAATATCTCCATTTCTTCTACTTTCTCTTTAATTACAAACTCTCATAAAAAGGTAAAATTTTGAAAACATAAAATTTTAAACTTACCCATCAAATGTGGCACCAAACCATAATCAATACGGAATGGTGCTGTTATATTATATTGTTGATATTTTTGATTATCGTATTGTGACATACAACTTAAATTTCCAATTGTTATATCACTCAACCATAGAGAATTTACCACTGGAATATTCCATTCTTTGGCCGCATTAAACATTTCACCTTCTAATTTTTTACACACTAATACTGTATGTAATTTGGAGAGATATGATGTATAAATGGCACCACATTCTTGTACCATTTGTTTGATACGATGTTCTTCTTCGGGTTCATAACCGTTTGCTGCTATAATATGCCGTTCCAGCGGTTTTTGATAGCCAAATTGTGAGGGGAAGGGTAAATGTAATGGTTGCCATGGAGGTAATAATTGCTTCTTAAGACATATATCACTGAGCCAATAAGCGGTGATACAACGTTTAGCATCTCTTAGGGCCTGCATAACAACACCATGCCTTTGGGTACGACAGAGAACGTGAGTGACACGAGGACAATAATTTTTTTCTATATCACCACCAAATTGTCGTATAGTTTCCATCCATATGGGTAATTCTTCACCATCGGTTTCTTCATATTCTTCAACAATGTAAAATGTACATCCGACTAGGAAAAGATCGGGTGGAAGTTTTAAATTTGGATTATGACCATAAAATTGTGGTCGCGGTGGCATAGGTAATTGGGTAACACGTCCTTGTTGTATATAACCGGCAGGAGTCATAACACCTGCAGGAACAGCAGTTCCAGGAGCTGCTACCACTTGCTGCTGTATTGTACCGCCAGTGACAGGGTTTGTTCCAGCAGCTCCAGCAACTACTAATTGTTGTTGCACAATTTGTTGTTGCTGCTGCTGTTGTACAACTTGTTGTTGCTGCTGCTGTTGTTGTGCAGCATGTTGTGGCGGTACGCCAGCGGTAATAATATTGTTAACAGCTACTGGACCTGTTGTAGACATTTGTGTTTGCAAAATGGGTCTACGCATTTGTTGTTGCTGCTGCTGCTGTTGCTGTTGGAGAAGCAAAAGCTCTTGCTGAGTTCTGGGTACGCCAACAACATTAGAAACAGTAGCTGCAGCTGGCGTAGCACCAACAACTATTTGATTGGAAGAAGGTTGTTGTAAAGTATTTGCATTATGTTGTTGTGTCATCATACGTAAAGTACCAGCAGCACTTGCTTCTATCACCTGTTGTTGTTGCTGCTGCTGGCCCATTAAAATTTGTTGTTGGGCGGGTTGTTGTCCCATTATTATTTGTTGTTGCATTGGTTGTTGTTGTTGTTGCTGTAACTGTTGAGGTCCTGCTACTACAACTTGTGTCTGCTGTATAATTTGCGGTTGTTGTTGCTGTTGATTTGGATCTTGCATTTGTATTTGTTGCTGTACCACAGTTTGTTGTTGCTGTTGTTGTTGTACTCCTTGTATTTGTGTTTGCATTTGTATATTATTAGCATTGGAAGCCACCGTTCCACCTAAACGATTACTTAACATATTTGCCAAAGCGGTTTTTGTTTTAGAATTCATTTGCTGTTGTGTTTGTTGTTGTTGCTGTTGTTGTTGTTGTTGTTGTTGCAGTTGTTGTGTAGCATCCATAGTATTATTTTGATTAGTCATGAGTACAGTTTGTGGTGCTAAAGTTGTTATAATGTTACCAGTTCCCTGTTGCCCTTGAAGATTTTGTGAAATTTGTTGAGTACCTGTTTGTTGGGTTTGAATGATGGTTTGTTGTTCTATAACTTGTCCTCCTGGACCGGCTATAACTTGTACAGTTTGTTGAGGTTTTTGTCCTAACATTTGCTGTTGCTGCTGTTGTTGTTGCTGTAATTGTACTCTAAGTTGTTGTCTTTGCAATAACATTTGCTGTTGATTTGGATCGTTAGGATTAAAGACCTGTTGTTGTACACCATGTTGTTGCTGTTGTAATTGTTGTTGTGTTATATTGACAGATGTACCACCGGCAATAACTTGTTGTTGTGTTATGGGTGTAAGACCAGGCGCCCGATTTCCCGTTGTCCTAACTACCACCTGTCTTTGTTGCTGCTGTAACCACTGCATTTGTTGCTGTTGGGTTAATCCTGCTGGCATTTGACTTTGTACAATTATATGTTGGGTGGTAGGTCCAGCTGGTCTAGGTGTTGTTCCTAACGCACTAGCTACTACATTAGGAGCTCCTGGTCTAGGTTGATATGCTACTTGTTGTCTTACCATAACACGTTGTTTGGATTGTTGTAATTTGGAAATGTACTCAGCTCGTTTAATGGGGTCCAAGGACATAAAGTGGGCATGAGTTTTATCATCAAGTTGTATAAGTTGTCGTTGAGGTTGTGCCGTACCAGGGGGTAGACCCTGTTGTTGCCATTGCCCGGCTGGACGTACAGTACGTATAAACTGTTGCTGTTGAGGTTGTTGAGTTTGTTGTTGGGGTTGCTGGTTTATTATTTGTTGTATTTGTGGTTGTTGTCCTTGGAGGGGTGACTGTAGGCCGGTTATTGAGCCTGGTGTACCAGGTTGTTGCTGTTGCTGTTGGGCAGGTGATTGTGGTGACCAGTGTGTTTGCTGTTGATTTTGTGATGTTTGTTGTTGAGGGGATTCTTGTTGTATAATGAGTTGTTGTTGATTTAATTGTTGTTGTTGCTGCTGCTGCTGTGGAGATTGTGGCGGTGGTGTTTGTTGTGTTAGTTGTTGTTGTATTAGGACAGTTTGCTGTAAAGGTTGTTGTTGCTGCGATTGCTGTTGTTGTGGGGGTAATAAAATTTGTTGCTGTTGATTATCTAAAAGTTGGTGCTGCATTTGTAATTGCTTTTGTTGTTGCTGCTGTTGTTGTTGTACTAATATCTGCTGCTGCTGTTGGGAACTTTGCATTACAGTCTGTTGTTGTTGGGTTTGTTGTGTAACTATTTGTTGTGGTATAGTTTGTTGTATTATTATTTGCTGTTGTGGTTGTTGTCCCATTTGTTGTTGCTGCTGTTGAGGACTTTGTTGTAAAATTTGTTGTTGTACAATTTGTTGTTGCACCACAGGCTGTTGTTGGGGTCCTACAACTATAGCATTTGATTGCTGTTGTTGTTGCATTTGCTGTTTTTGTTGAAATTGCAATTGTTGCTGCTGCTGTTGTAAATATTGCAATCGTTGTGGATTGTTAATAATCTGTTGATTTATCACAATTTGTTGTTGTTGCTGTTGGGGAGAAACATTTGGCGTTTGTTGTTGCTGCTGCAACAAAATTCTTTGTTGTTGTTGCTGTTGTTGTTGAGGAGCTTGTATTATATTTCCTTCTAAATCTACCATTTGCTGTTGTGTTTGTTGCTGAGGTCTTTGAGCATATAGTGGTGGTGGTTGTTGTTGCTGTTGTTGCTGTTTAATAAGTTGATTAGGTTGTTGCTGTTGTACTTGTTGTATTATCTGTTGTTGTTGGCCGGCTTGTTGCTGTTGCTGCTGCTGTTGTGTTACATTTGTTTGATTGACAATGAAAAAATTTTGATTTTGTTGATTTTGCTGCAGAATTTGTTGTTGCTGTTGTAAAGTTAATTGATTAAATTGTTGTTGCGATATAATGTATTTAGGTTTATTGGGGGTTTGTGGTGTTGTTGGTGTTACTCCCACTTGAGAAGGATTAAGTACTTGTTGCAATTGTTGTGTTTGTTGTTGTGGTTGTTGTTGCTGCTGTGGACTTTGTATTTGTTGTGTTATAATTTGTTGTTGAATTTGAGGTTGCTGTTGTAATTGCGTAGTTTGTTGTTGTCTTTGTTGTAAAATTTGTTGTGTTGGTTGTTGGGCATTTGGAAAGCCGGGTTGAGCTTGTATAGTTTGTTGTATTATCCTAACACCTCCAGGTCCAGTAACTGTTGTTATATTAGAAGATGTATGTTGTTGTTGAGTAGAGGAAGAAGTGGGACTGGCAAATTGTAATTGTTGTTGCTGCTGTTGGGAAGTTTGTTGTTGAGTTTGCAGCTGAATTTGTTGTTGATTTGTTGCTGAATTTGTTGTTGCTGTTGCTGTTGCAATTGTTGTGTTGGTTGTTGTTGTTGTTGCTGCTGCTGGGGTATTATTATTTGTTGTTGAATTTGTGCTGTTTGTTGTTGAGGAGATATTAAACCAGATTTATGCTGCAAAATTTGCTGTTCTTGCTGTTGTTGTTGCTGCATTTGTTGCATTTGTTGTTTTTGTTGTTGCATATTCATCATATGACTTTGTATTATTTGTTGTCCCTGTGCAGTGGAAGTATTTATTACTTGTCTTTGTCCGGAATTGCCTTGATTTTGTACAGTCTGTTGTTGTTGCTGCTGCTGTTGTTGTTGTTGATTTACTGGACTTGTTATCATTTGTTGCTGTTGTTGTTGCTGCTGTTGTTGTTGTTGCTGCTGCAATTGTTGTTGCTGTTTTAGTTGTTGCGTTCTCATTATAAGAGACTCGTGATTTGGACTAGGAGCAGAACGACTAAATTTGTGCAGAACTTGTGCCACTTGTACGGGATCTGTGGGATCGATGGGTTTCTGATTTGAGATCAATTTCGATTGTTGCTGGTGTAATTGTGGTGATGGAGGGGCAGAGGGTGATGCTCGATGTTGAGGAGATTGTTGCTGCTGCTGTTGTTGTTGTTGCTGTTGCTGCATTTGTTGCATTTGTAATTGAACGCGTTGTGGCTGTTGAAAGGGTTGGGGTGACATCATGTGTTGAGGCGACTATGGGAATATAACAATATGAATATATATTTCCAAGATAATTGTATTTTTTATCAAACTTACCTGTTGTTGTCTTTGTTGTGGCTGTCTAACTTGTTGTAATTGTTGTCTCAATTGTTGTTGAGTCAATAAATTGTTTTGCTGTTGTATACCCACAGCTCCTGGTGATTGTGGTGGTGGGGGTGGTGTCATTTGTGGTGCAGGGGATTGTAATTGTCTTGGTGATTGTGGTGGCATCATAGCGTGTTGCAATCCTCCTCCACTATTAGGAGTTGTACTTAAAGAAGGTGATGGCGCCTGAGGGGCGGGAGAAGGATTTTGTTGCATTCTAGGTGATTGTTGTTGCATTTGTAATTGTTGTTGCTGCTGTTGTTGTTGTTGTTGCTGCTGTTGTTGTAGTTGCTGTTGCAATTGTAATTGTTGCTGCATTAGCTGTTGTTGTTGATGTTGCATTTGCCGTTGAAGGGCTTGTTGATGAGGTGATAAACTTTGTCCATTTTGAATTTGTTGTTGCAATTGTTGTTGTTGCTGTTGTAAATTTTGTTGCTGTCTTAATATATGTTGATGCAACATTTGTGGTGACATGGTTATAGTTTGTTGTTGCTGGGTATTTTGGTTTTGTTGTTGTGATTGTTGTTGCTGGGATTGTGGACTGGGTTGTGGTTGTGGGGTATGTGATGTTTGATGCGATGGTGACATTTGAATTTGGGAAATATGTTGTGGGGATTGTTGTAACATTTGTTGCTGCTGTTGTTGGGAGGGTTGTGGAGTTGTGGATGGTTGAGGTGTTCGTGGAGCTTGTGGTGTTTGCCGTCCACTGTTAGATTGTGGTGTTCTGGGTTGTTGTGGTGTTCCGGTAGGTGTAGGTGTACGTGATTCCAACAAGGGAGTATTTGAAGAAGTGGGTGTTTGAGGTGTTCTGGGTTGTTGCATTAGCTGTTGCTGTTGCTGTTGTTGCTGTTGCAGTTGCATATTTTGTTGTTGTTGCTGTTGATGCTGTATTTGTGAAAGTGTTTGTTGTTGTTGTAATTGTAAGTTGGCCACATTTGGTATGATTTTTTGTTGCAAAATAATTTGAGGTGGTCCTCCTGTGGAAACATTGCCTATACTTTGAGCTGTCGTAGAATTGCTTAACAATTGTTGTTGTTGCTGCTGCTGTTGATTTAAATTTCTGGGTCTAACAAAAACAATCTGTGATTGTTGTTGTTGCTGCTGTTGCTGTGGCATTTGTTGCTGCGATTGTTGCAGCAGCTGTTGGGGTAAAGTTTGCTGGATTTGTTGAACTTGTTGTTGTTGTTGCTGCTGTAATGAAGATTGCTGTAAATTTGTTGTGGTATTCAATGAGTTTGTTGACTCCATAGCAGTTACATTTCCCGAAAATTGTGAAGTGGTGTTTGAAAGAGGTGGTAAATCATTTTTTGGAGTGGTTGGTGTGGTCGTGGATGAGGTAGTTACGTTTGAACTATTTGCAGTCTTAACATCTTTGGCGGCAGTTAGGGGTACAGCAGATGCTTGTAATTGTGACTTTATATTTGCTATGATTTGAGCAGCATCCATTGATGAAACCGAGGGAGATGATTCTGCTGCTTTATCCAATAAAGGATCATCATCGAAACCCAAAATATTTGATAAAGTCTGTTCAACTGTGTTTTGTGATTGTTGGCTTTGTATTATTTGCGGTTGTTGTTGTTGCTGCTGCTGCGGTTGTTGATGTTGTGTGACTGAAGGCGTAGGTGTACTAATTTGCTGTTGTATTGGCTTCGTTGGTGTATTTATGGCTGTGCTTGTTGCAGTTGCTGTTCCTGCAGTTATTGCCGACGATATGGGTAATGATAATTTTGGTCTCTCTATTACTTTCAATAATCGCGGATGATAAATATCACATGACAATAACTTCTTTTGTTTCAAACATTCCACCACCCAATCTGGTGTCACTATATTTATGCTCCCTTTTGGCAAAGCACTTGCTTTTGTATATGCTGCACCCATAGCCATCCCAGCTATTAAATGAGTATTATTGCCAGTAAAATTTGGTGTTACCACAGCCCCATGATAACTTAACATAGCATATAAACGTTTACGATCCCCTGGTGCTACATTAGCTATTGCAGCGGTAATATTTTTCATAAGTTTTGGTTCACTGGGATCAAAAGCTTTTGTGGCTGCTAGGCGGCCCAGCTTGGCACTATGTATAATCCATTGTTCGGTAACAGGAATAACACTATAGAGATCTAAATTCATTACCAATTCCTCTTCAGTATAATTTGGAGCGCATATAAGATGGGTAACCAAATCGGAAAGAAAAATTTTAGATTGGGCTCCGCCATTTTTGAGTAGTTGCTCGACCTAAAAATATTGGAAAATAGTAAGAATACTATATTCGACTGTGCCGAATCTTCAATATCCTCCCCCAAAAATATCTGAGAAGTAATTACATTTTGTTTCATTTTCTAAGATATCAATATATTAAAACATAAATATATTAAACAGATTTCAATAACAAATATATAGGCGGAATTTCAATGAGCTCTCTCAATTAAAGTGGATGCGATCGTGCCAAAAATATACAGATGGAAATAACTAAATCAACTCAGAGTTCAATTTGAGGCAATATATATATATACATTATAGGGTCTTAAATGATTCCTTTTCAGCTTTACAAGCGAAGTGAGAAATAACAAATATTCATTAAAATTGCCAACAACCAGCAGACGGACATGGCTAAATTAACTCATACTTTGATATGATGCAATAACATACAAATATAATGTATATGGGGTTTTAGATAATTCCTTCTTAACGTTACATACGAAATGAACAAGTTAATATACTCTCTTTACCACTTGTGGTGGAGGAGGATATACAAAATGATGTAGTAATACAAATTCTAATTTATCTTAAACATTGTGAAATTGAATTTTATTGTCTTTAAAATTTCCTCACACACTGTTTTTTTTAACAAATTTTTGTGCTACACCCTGTTGTTTAGTATAACAACAAAAACAAATGTCATAATAAGCGCCTTTTCTTGTTCTATACAATTTTGCTAATTTCTTTCATTCTCTCTCTCTCCTATATCATAGAGAAATTTTAACAGCAACAAAACAATAGGGGGAAAACACACACTTACCTCTTCATCCAAATTACCAACAACAAAATAACGTATATTTGCAAATAAATTATCACTTATTTTCAAGTTTTCCATGTTTTTAAACGCATTTAAAATTTTATTTAAATAAATAATATTCAATAATATGAAATACTTTTCTAGAGTTTTTCTTTGTTGTTGCCACTTTAGCTTGTAGTTTTTTCTTCTATCTGCCGCCGGACAGTCAGTCACAGAACAAAAAATACTAAACTAAACACACTGCCATATACACTTTTATTTGTATTATTATGCAATTATTTTATTTTACATTTATAAGGTTCACTTTTCTTTACGTATTAAAGTATAAATTTATAAATTTAACATAATTAAATTATAGATTTTTTAAGTAAAATTAAATTATGTTGAAAGAAAAAGAACGCCACACACAAAAAAACTGTGCTACTAAGAAAAATGGCGTGAAGTTAGCTGCTGTCAAATATCAACAGTGGTGTTACTTAAATGAAAAATAAAATTGTACCAAAAGAGCGATTTTAAATTATATAAGTGGTTTTTTATATCAGAAATAAAAAAGAATTAAGAAGCACTTAAATTTATTATTTTTAACTAAATAGATAGAATTCAGAAGAGTGTTTTTATATTTAAAGCTTCATCTAAGAAAAAGTATATATCAAAACTTTTAACAAATAAACATGATCTGGGTTATACGGACATAGGCATCAGCATTTAGGTTTTCCTAAAATGATGATGCCAAAAGTCAGGCGAATCGCATAGATAAATACACTGATTGTCCAACCCAGGGCAGAAAGGAAGAGATAACAAAGGTGTTTGATGGGTCAAGGATATCATTTCTACTCAAGATTTTAAGAACTCTCTGAGGGTCGCAGTTGCTGCAGTATCTGGAATTGTCGCTTAGAATTGTATCAATAAAATTCGTTTATGTAATTTTATTTTGCTTATTGTTGGCAACATTTATCTTTTATCTATTTTGTAAATATAACGAATATAATTAAAAATTTCAAACCATTTATTAACCATAGACACAAACCACTTGCAATCTAAAAAAAAACATGGGTGCCAAATTCGTGTATTTATTTATAAATACAACTCTGGGCTTCGAGTTGACACTTTTGACATAAACGTTTATTGACAAAAAATAACCTTTTCACTAAAGCAGACGGAAAAATCATCAATTTTGCAAATTTTTTTGTGAATTTATTCTGGAAAAAACTATTATTTTTGCAAAAATCTTATTAAAAATCATAATTTATAATTATTTTTTTTAATATAACAAGTGATGAATAGTCTTTGAAAAAACACTATTTGAAAAAAATTTCCTTTGTCATCGAAAAGACAAAGAAGACGTGTGTGTTTGAACACTCAATTTTTCGTTGTGTGTTGAAGGTCGGGTGACGCTTAGCGGAGCACCCCTTTTTTGCTAAATCTGATCCAACAAAAAATCCTTGTGCCGAATTAATAACAATACTTTTCCTGGAAATAATATTAAAATTGCTATATGCCTAACGACGATATGTCTGGCAGTGAAGATGGTCAATTACGCAGTCCACTCGGCGATGACCATATGTTAAGGTATGTATATTGAAACCATTTCGTACCTATGGATGATTGTTGCCCCCTCTCCAAAAACAAAAAAAAAAGTACAACACAAAAATCACATTGCAAATAATGTGCTTCACATGTAGTATTTATTTGTATGTGTTGATTTTTGTATGTACGTCCGTTTGAGTATGTGTGTGTACCTTGTATATACAAATAAAAAATTTAATTGGCAAAATCGTAAATATGCAACAATTTTCCATAATTTGTATTATTTTTCTTTATAATTTGTGAAAAAAAACGTTTTCTTGAATGCGTAAGAAATGTAAATTTTTTTGTATGTTAAAAATATTTGAACATAAAATTTGTGTACTTTTTGCTTTGAATTATTCGATTTTCTTAACAGAAGAACTACTGAAAATTTTAGATCTATATTTTTCTAAATTTTTGTTATAGGGAATAAAAGTATCTTTTGGTTTAAATTATTTTTTTAGTTTGGCTTAAATCTAGATCTCTGAATTGTTGAAATATAAAATTTTTACAAAATTTAACCGCTCCTTTATGGTTTTCGTAAAATAGGAATTTTCATGTTTCATACAAAATTGGTATCATTTGAGAAGTTTTGAAAGGTCTATCCAATTGAAAATTTTAAAAAATGTATGTTTTCAATAACAATAATGGAAAATTTTTAAATTTTATTCGAAAAAAATGCATTTACGCCTCTGAATGAGGAGTGAGATCGAAAAATTTGTAATATACATATAAGCTCTATGTTTGAAGGATTTACTTCTCTCGTTGAAAATACCACATTATTGTTATACCACACAAAGGTTTCTTTACCATAGTGACAGCCAAAAGTACACATCATGAAGCCTTATGAATAAAGACCCTTTTTATTTAAATTTTGGTTAATATTGTTGTAACAGTTCGACTTTGTCTGGTTGTTCTCTCTTGTGAAAAACTTCCGATTGATACAGCTATCACGGGTTTACAATCTTTGGCCGAGTGTGACTCGCGTCGTACCCCAACAAATGATTGGCATTGCGGCAATTGCATATTGCTCTCCATACCAACAACTTTTTGGGAAATTTTGACTGCTTTTGGGTCTTATGTTGTGCAGTAAGAATTTTTTTCGAAACCAATTTTTTTTTCGTACGGGTAATGAGCTTACCGGGCTGCTCTGCTACCTGACGTCTTGGGAAAATATTTTATATTTTTGTCTTTATAAATATCTGTGGACCATTCCTTCTCCCTGAACCAGGTTTTTTATCAAAGAAAATGTCCTCCCTGTGTTTTTTAATAACATTGTAAACAAATTTGACGATATAGCTTGCTTGTGCAACTTTTGGTAGGATCAATTTGGATTTTGTTGAAAATACTAAATAATTCTAGTACGCATTTTTTCAGGTACACATTTTAATCAGATTCACAAACATTAAACATAATAATTGACATGTTTTACAAATAATCGGTTAAAAGCTTAAATGAATAATGTGTTCAAAGTTTTTTGATCTCACTTTTTATATAAATAGTTTAACATGTTTTTTATACATAATTAGAGAGCTTTCTTTCAATTCTCTCTAATGATATATAAATATTTTTCACATCGATCTAAAAAGAAACAAGATAATTGGATTTATATCAAATCATATATTGTCCTATATCTCTAAAATTACTATAGAGCAGAGAAAAGTTTGTATTACCTTCTTTTTGTTTATTAAAAGATGAAAAAATCGAAAGTTCCGCGAACTAGACTTGCTCCATTAGTTTTTTTAACTTTATACACATCAGACATAATAATTTATGTAATATTTTTATATAAATGTTTTACACTAAATTTTATTCCCGAAATTATTGAAGGCAGACTATATGAAAATTAATTTTAATTTAAAATTTTAATTATATATGAAAATTACCCATCTTGTCTTTATGTATATTAAAATATTGCACAAAAAACTGAAATATTTTTGAGTTCAAAATGCAATGCTTTTTATAGATTTGTAGTAAACAGTCAGGGCACAGGTTGGTTGTAAGGAACGATTATCTAGTCCATGTACGCCATCAATACATCGATAATATCATCAAAATATTAAATAATTAAACAAGAGCAATCGGTCATACTCGGACAATACTCCTAGTTCGGGAGCTGTAGTTTTACCCACAGATCCAATGGTAATTGGTGCGATTATGCCTCATACATACTTATTTGGTACCTTGAATCCCTATTCTACGGACTCATGGTATAAGGCTGACATTGAGAACGAAGCTCTTATTGGTCTGTTAAAAGATTTTCTGATGTGAAAGTAGTAGTTGCAGGCCGCGACAATGAAAAGAATATCACCATACTTGACGTAATTCTTTAGTCAGTGCTTATGGTTTTTGGGATAACGATCTCATTGGTCTGACAGAAGATTATCTAACAGTAACTGTGGTTAAGGGAGGAAGCTGTAATTTCAGTGGAAAAGACTGCCGACCTTAAGGACGAAACTTATAATTTCATGCGACAGAACGTGATGTCGTCAGGTAATAAAAATAAATCCAAACAAATTTTAAATATTCAAGAGTTACTTCCCACATAGGACTCAATTTTATTGTTTTTAAATGCATTCCAATACTTTTCAATGTTACCGCAAATTTTTCTTCCATTTGACTACAGTCTGGATGGTGTCATTTCCTGGCTGGATAGTTCGCTCCATCTTAAACATCTTACTATAGCTATTTTTTCAAATTAAGAAATGCCAGACTTCCATGCAAAAGATTCATATAACAATATTGGAATGGGGACTCCATTTTGTTCCTAACATCGGCTACAGTAGCCTTAATTACTCTGTGTTGCGAGTTCAGTTTCCATGATAATGTCGGCTCCAGGATAATACCTAAATATTTCGAGCTTTGAGGAAAGCCGCTTTGATGTGAACAGTACTATTGGTCCCTAGGCCACATGCTGTTGCCCAGTTACTGAGTAAATTAAAAACCTTAAGAAATTAAACCACAAATCATGTCCAGAAATGACCCAAAACCAGTATCGCAAAATGTTCGCATAAATAAAGTCCAATCATAGACAAGAGTTAACAGCACCTTGAGGAGTATCTTTCCCTACAAGCTTTGACGAGTTACTATTAACTAGACTTGTCGTGATCATTTTTAAATTCAGCATAGTAACCAACCAGTCGTTGATATACCTTACATCAACTAGATTGGTTAGATCCTTTCAAGTCTTAGAAGATCGCCATATAATATTTCTTATATTCCCGAGATATTTCTATCACCCTCAATACTTCATGTTGTATAGTTTCGATAATCGATCCTTAAGATAGTCCTGATGTCTTATGTGCACACCAATGAATCTTTTAAATGTATTCAAAAGGAAGGAAGACAGTCATATGGACTACACCTCAGCTGTACCCAATTAAAATTTTAAAGAGATGGCTAATTGTGGTAGCCATCCCCGTATAGAATTAAAAAATAGGTTTGAAACCTCTGTGTATTAGGAAATTGTTAAAAATAAAAAGTCTTGTCAGTTTTAAATAAAAAATGTTTTATATATATTTGAAATCAATTTAAATCAAGAGTTACTTGTAAAGTCAGGTCATTAATCTTAACAAGCAAATTTCCATAACATCACAATAATAAATAATAATACTGTAATTAAATTCTTAACCAAAGAAAAAAAGAAATAACATTATAACTGCTTATTATTTATAAATCATATAATAAATTCCAAATAAGATGAATTAAAGAATTTATTTTATGATTTAATAATTTTATTTTTTAGTTTTTTTTTCCAGTTTCCTTTAATTTAATCTCATTATATTATTATTTTTAAATAATATTTTAATTTTTATTTTTATTAAAAAAATAACACAAAAGAAATTTTCAAAAACCATAAATATTTTTTATCTGTGAACATGTTTAATTTACTGAAATTTTTTCATTGCAAATAGGCCAAAAAGTGTGTACATGTCCAATGACCGATGCGCGCGATGGCCACGACGTTATCTTTTAAAACAAAACAAAAACCTAAAATCAAACATTAAAAAAATAAACTATATAACTTAAATATAAAAAAATCAATCAAAAAAAACAATAAACGACTAAAACAAGCCAGACAGACAAATCGTATTAAATGGGTTCAACATAACGTCTGCCTTCTCCAAAACCAAACCAAAACAAAACATATAAAACTAAATAATAAAAACGTTAAAAGCAGCATAATGGTTGGTGGTGGGCTACAAAAAACCTAAACACATACTTCCGTCTACAACAGCAAGTAAGGCTTTTAAATAAAAAAATAAGAAAAACATAAATTAGAATCCTCCTACAACGTGGTAAGAGATGAGAACTTATCAAACAGAACCAGTACCACAAAATGTTCATTAGTCTGAAGATTATGGCTTTAAAGAAAAATATCATTTAAAAAGGCTGAAACCATAACGCTAACACAAGGAAGCCAGAGATC
The DNA here is from genome assembly GCA_004302925.2 of Cochliomyia hominivorax. Taxonomy (NCBI): domain Eukaryota; kingdom Metazoa; phylum Arthropoda; class Insecta; order Diptera; family Calliphoridae; genus Cochliomyia; species Cochliomyia hominivorax. The sequence continues at coordinate 81,795,112 of PYHX02000413.1, read as the reverse complement.
TAGCGTATAAAAAATATAAACTAAATACCACCTACAACAAATTTGAAACTTAACAAGTTCATGCCAAACTAAATTTATTTATTAATAAAAACGTTTATTTTTTCTACTTCTATAAACGTTCATCAAAATCTCTCAGAAATCTGCTTAGTTTGTTGGTAATTAAATATTTTACAAAATAAAATCGTAAAATAAAAACTTTAACAAATCAATTTTCTAATTATATATATATATATTTCTCAACTCTCTCTTCTTTTATACACAAAACAAGTAAGAATTTATATTATTTTCAGTATAATACAAACAAAAAACTGGATTGTATATAACTAACACCCAAAGATCAAATTTCATAAAATATTATTCTTTATTATATTTCAATTTAACTTTACTTTTTTTTAACAAAAAACCCCATAATAAGCAAAGGATTTCCCCTTCATTTCTTCCACTCTCACTCACCTATATTGTTGTTGTTGTTGATGATGATGATGATGATGTTAAAGCTGATGCAAAGGTTCATTTACTTTCTTCGTTGTAGCATTGGATATATTTTTGCTTTGGAATTGTATTAAACTACTACTTTACTTATAACCTTCACCATAAGATAATTTATTATTAAAATTTAGTACAAGGTGAGTAATCAATAATTCAAAATGATTAAAGCATTATATATTTAATATACATTATTTCTTCTATTAATTTCTTTTTTTTAAGGGGTTGTTCACTTGGGGTTACAAAGTAAAGGTAACTTGCAACTAACAACTTTTATTACTTATTTAAATGGATCAAGGTAATAAAGAAGCAAAAATTATTAAAACATTATGTTTATATATATGATTGAAATAATGTAGTTATTATAAGAAATTAATTATTAAAGAAGTGAGAGGGAAAAATTCTTAACACATGGTTTTCACTAAAACTTTAAAATCAAGTATTTTTTTGTTCAGTACTCGGACTATTAAGGTTTAAGAATTTCTAAAAAAGTTTCTGACATGAATGATGCTAATTTAAAGCAGAGCATGGAAATTGAAGTCAAATTTTCTTTTCTTGCTACATAATGGATGACGAAACGTATTTTCTAGTAGGTTTTTGTAACTTTCGATTTCAAAATTTTATGTTGCTGATGCTCAAAAGATTCTTAAAAGAAAGTTCAGGACTTTTCCAAATTTCAGAAAAAGTTTTTAGTATGACGAGCCATATACAGTTGCGGCAAGCCAACCATTTAACGGACACTATAAATACCGGAATTTACACAATAAATTTTTACAAAAAAGACTGATTTTATGCATAAGACTTCATAATGTGTCCACTTATTTTTGGCCTGACTTGGCATCCCTTGGTAAACAAGCGCTTAAGCTCGAAAAGGGTGTCCAAAAGTGTGGTAGATTTTAAACGGTGATGGACTAAAACATATATGTTAATAAAAACGAAGCCTCTAAATTTATAGTTTTATTTTTGATTGAAATTATTATTACAATTTACAAAAAGAAATTTTAAACAGTTTCGGAAATCCTTCCATTGACGTTTCTAGAGAGCTTTCACTTTGCTCGAACTGGAAGTCCATCTCCGTTTAAAATCTAATATACTTTTAGACACTTCATATTGTGTCGATTCATTAACATACTATCATTATGATAAACAAGCCCTTGAGTGGTACGTGAACAATATGGTTGCAGCAACTGCATATTGCTTGCCATACCAAAACATTTTTGGGAATCTTTTTTCTGCTTTTGGGTTCTAAACGTTCCCTCGTAACATAACCTCTTTTGACCAGAAAGTTGCGAACATACGTTTAATTATCCATTATGCAGCAAGAATATTTTTTAAGAAAACTTATCTTCAATTTCCGTTCTCTAATTTTGTCCTGTAAATTTTTAACAGTTTTCCTATCAGGAACCTTTTTAGCCTTTTAAGTTTTTAAAACAGCACAAGTTTTAACTTTTCGTACCAAATAGTTCGATCACTGATCTAACCTGTCTGCTTTCCTACAGAACAAGTTCTCCCTGTACTGTTTAATAGCATAGCAAGCTGTTTGGCGGCAGATAATTTTAATACACAAACTTGTGTTAAGAGTTTTTTGGTCTCACTCATTAGTATCCATATGAATACATATCATTTAAATTTTATGTGTTGTAATATTGTTAGACTTTCTAAACAACTAGAGGTAGATTATGTCCAAGACCCATTGGGTTCATTGTGATCCCTTTAAAAAATATTAAGTAGAGAATAAAAGAATTAAGAATTAAAAGTAAAAACGAAAGAGTAGAAAGTTAATAGAGATGCCCAAAACAAGTAACACCCATTTAGAAATTCTTAATAAGATTCATAAAGTGTTTATGTTCAATTTTTCAACTACTAGCCGGTGAGATGTATAAGTTTCCCAAAGTATCCTCATCACAACTACTTTAGTTTACAATGACACAACATAACCTACTGAAGTCCTACTTTAAAAGGTGTTCCTAACCCGTTAGAAGTCCTATTAATATCAAAAACATTATAATGTAATAGTCAGTCTAAGTAACCTTAGTATTTGCTATTGTAATTGTTCTGGACTACGAATGGTAGGCTTGACAGTTAAACGAATGTCGTGTTTGCAGTCCTTAACCACATGTTGGACGTTTATTGGCACGATCAATACGAGCCCAGCAGGCACCGAGCCTGTTTCTCCATCCCGATGTAAGTGGTGTTCTCCCTATTCATGGTGAGCTCAGCTGATTCAGTTCAATGTCTGCGTTGGGAGGTGGGTGGTCTCCAAAATTGCCGTAATTGTACCTTCATCCGCATAGGTTATCACGTCATTTCCTGGTGGAGTATGTGGTGACACATCCGTGAAACTTGTTTAACTTTATAAGGTTTTGATTAATGGTCACGAAATATATTCATACTGCACCGCCAAACAATACGCGACTCACTTGAAAGCCTTGAGTGCTGCCTATCATTGAATAACCTAGAATAACCGGCTGAGTTGCCCTGCCAGTAAAAATAGCGCATTCTTCAAGAAACATTTCAACATACATAAATTTTTTCATATTATAGTCCAACTCCAGCCCAAGAAATTTAGCAACCTCAATTTGATGAGTCCATAGATCTTCAGAACTGAGTGTCCTACCTTACTCAGTTCTGGCAGTTGAATTAATGTTAAGTATCATGTGGACCTTGACAACATGCAGGACATAGGTGTGGAACGGCACGTTCAATACGAGACCAGTAGGCATTTAGTCTGTTGCTCCATCCCATAACTACTCTTGTTGGCCACGGCAAATTCTGTTCATTGTCTGCAATAGGTGGTGGGCGACGGTAACTTAAAACCATGGAACTTGAGGCGATTGCATTGCAATTCCGCAACAGCCGGCTAATCAAAGAACCTTCCTCAAGATATCATATTTTCAATTAAATCTCCGTTATTAAGGAACAAAATTTTTTGAAACGACCCGAATTACACTCTGCCAAAGATTGTCAACCCATCGACAGCTGTATCAAACGAAAGTTTTTCCCCAAGAAAGATCTATCGGGTACAGCAGAACTGTAACAATAAAAACACTTTTTATTAATTTTAAAGTATTGTGAGATATGTGGATTTCTTTAAAGAGAATATCTTCTTTTATTTAGAACTGTTTTTAAAGATAGATCTCCTCTAATTAAATCAAATGTTTCTATGGATTATTAAGCTCCAATCAGTTCTTAAGATCTCAAATTAAATTTCTGTTTTAATCCGAAAACTGAAATTTGTATAGGTACTAAAGACAAACATATACAATTGTCATCAAAAACATGTTTTCTTTAATTATTATCATAATTAAAATCTTAAGAAACTAAAACAAAATAATAGTAATAAATTTCCTTTTCATTCTTTTTTATGTAGATAATACAATTCCAAGCAAAAAATGCCAACTACTACTTCTTTCCAAAAAAAGTAAATAAACATGCATCCAAGGGTAAACTTCAAAACACTTTTTGCAAAAAACAAAAAATTATTTTATATTACTAGACAAATTTAAAGTTTTTATTAAAACACAACAAAAAACGATTGGCCATTGTAACGCTTAGATCAACGATAATAGTAAACATACACACGCACACTATTTAATCCAACAATCCAGCACTTTCATTTCTTAACTTCAATTCCAACTGGCTGCAAACGAAAATCGATTAAAAACACCAGCAGAGCTGTTGTTATAAATTGAAACTGAAAATGTTCAGTGGAAAGGAAAAGAAAAGAAAGGAACAGAAGGAGCAACAAAACAGATTATAAAAAACAGTGTGGTTTCTTTGAATAAACTTGTTTATCTATAAAATATTCATATTAATTTTTTTCTTTAATCTTTATTACAAAAAAATATGCATTTCTTGTTTTTTTTTTTTATTCTAAATTCCCAACAAACAAACAAAAAACAACAACAAAAATATTTGCCTTTTTCTTTATAGTGGCGATGAAGAACATGATACAGATTCATTGGATATAAAACCACCACAAGCTCATGTATCCCGAGAATCGAGTGGTTCAAGACGTAAAGAGAAATCAAAGGATAAGAAACATTCCAAAGAGAGAAGACACAAGGATCGTTATTCTGAGGGATCGGGAAGGGACAAAGAGAAGGAATATCATCGTGATGGTGGCAGCAGTAGTCGACAAAGTGAACGCAAAGAAATAAGACGAGGCAACGGTGAAGATCGCTACCAGAAAAGTATGTACGACAGGGATGAGTATATGGCGGCAGGTAGTGAAAAACAACGTTATCATGGTAAACATTATGATCGTTTGAATGATGATGGTGGCGGTGTTGGTGGGACTGCAGTATCAAGAGGTAATGCTTATCATCATGGTGGTAGTAACTATCATGGTCATCCAGAACAAGCATATCATCATCATCATCACGCCCAAATGCAAATGACACATCGTCAACAACGTCAAGATTATTATGAACACCGGAGACAACAAGACTATCATCATCTACCACCCACCGATTATCATAATCAACGGCATCATCAGCAGCAGCAACACAATCAGCCCTATGAATTGTCACGTAGCGGCGGTAGTCAGAAATATCATGATCACGATATAGACAAACGGAAATATGCCGCGTATGATCAATCCAAAGATCCAGAAAGTCTAGAACAAGATTTGCGTTCACGCCTTTTAAGCAAACGCCATAAATATGTTAAGGATGATAGTATGGAATGTGTCAGTGCGGCTAGAGATGATTCCTATGAACGTATGTATAAAGAGCTAGAACATGAAAGATCTTCAAAATCAGAGCGTCACAAAGCCAGACGCTTAAAAGAGCGTGAATCAATAATTGAAGTGGTCGATAGTCCAGAAGTCGAAGAAAGCCTGCGTCATTCACAACGTAAAAAACATAAACGTCATAAAGAGAAACATGAAAAGAAATCAGCTGTTATAGAAGACATTCTGCCTGCTAAGATTGAGCCAGAGAAACGTCGTTCTCCTGAAGATCCTGAATTAATTGCACGACGAGCAAAAATATTGGCTGCGGAACAAGAAAAGGAGAAACGTAAAGAGATAGCCCGCAAAGAACTAGAAGCAAGAAGGGAAAACAGAAGAGATCGTGCTCTAAATACTTTAAGTCCCACCGCTGTGGCGGCCAGTGTAACCGCCGGTTTAAATGTTCAAATTAAACGTAAAAAGAGTAATGAAGAGGATAAAATTAAAAGGAAACGTGCTAAAAAATCCAAGAATAGTGATGATGACGATAATGAGGATGATGAAGACGATGATGCTTCAGATTCATCAGAATATAGTCGTGATGATGAAGAAGATAGTTCCAGCAACTCTGGTTCAGATTCTGAACGCAGTGATTACAAGAAAAGCAAATCGAAAAAGAAAAAGTCTGCTAATCACAGTGAAGGTGAGGTATCTTTACCCGATAGTCCTTTGTCTATAGGAGAATTGTCCAAGTCACCCAAAAAATCGAAAAAGAAAACGAAAAAGAAGAAACATACTTCCAAGTCAAAATATTCGGATGACGACGATCGCGACGATGACGATGACAAACATAGTAAACGGTCATCAAGATCCGGCAGTTTATCTTTATCACCCAGCCGTTCCAGATCACGAACACGTTCACATACACCCGCCCGCTCTAGATCCAGATCATCACACTCTTCTGTATCGCGCAGTTCAAGATCACGTTCAAGATCCCATTCATCGGAGCATAGCAGATCACGTTCGAGATCTAGATCACGTTCACACTCCAGTTCACGATCACGATCTCGTTCACGCACCTCTCGCAGTCGTAGTATAACCAAATCACGTTCAAGATCCCGTTCTCGATCACGCAGTGAAGAGCGTGATATGAAGGCGAATTCCCGCAAAGAAGAAAAGGAATCTAAGGACAAAATGTCTATGAGTGAGGCAGAAAAAAAGAAATTGGAAGATGCTGAAGATTTGCCAGCCACCGATGACAAAGGTAATCCATTACCCAATTACTATCCCGGCATACAAGGATGTCGTTCTGTGGAGGAGTTTCAGTGTTTAAATCGTATCGAAGAAGGTACTTATGGTGTAGTATACCGCGCCAAAGATAAACGTACAAATGAAATTGTTGCCCTTAAGCGACTTAAAATGGAAAAGGAAAAAGAAGGTTTTCCCATAACCTCGCTGCGTGAAATTAATACGCTTCTCAAGGGGCAACATCCCAACATAGTAACGGTGCGCGAAATAGTAGTGGGTTCGAATATGGATAAAATTTTCATAGTTATGGATTATGTGGAACATGATCTAAAATCTTTAATGGAAACCATGAAAGCGAAAAAGCAATCCTTTTTCCCAGGCGAAATAAAATGTTTAACACAACAGTTGTTAAGAGCAGTGGGACATTTACATGATAACTGGATTTTACATAGAGATTTGAAAACCTCTAATCTATTACTATCGCACAAAGGTATTCTAAAAGTGGGAGATTTTGGTTTAGCGCGAGAATATGGATCACCCTTAAAGAAATACACTTCACTAGTGGTAACATTATGGTATAGGGCCCCAGAATTGTTATTATGTTCACCAGAATATTCTACTCCTATAGATATTTGGTCGGTGGGTTGTATATTTGCAGAATTCTTACAGATGGCGCCACTGTTTCCGGGAAAATCAGAAGTTGATGAATTGAATAGAATATTTAAGGTAAAACGAAATATTTTGATGATATAAAATATATAGAATTTTATTAAGATTTGTTTTTCTTTTACATTTGCAGGAACTGGGCACACCAAATGAAAAAATATGGCCAGGCTATAATCAATTGCCAGCAGTTAAAAATATGCTTAGTCAGAATTCTCAATTTGCCGATTATCCGGTTTCCAGTTTGAAAAAACATTTTGCTGATAAAACCTCCGAAAGTGGCATAGATTTGTTGCAGGGCCTTTTGACCTATGACCCCAAACAAAGATTATCGGCTGATAATGCCCTTAAACATCAATACTTCAAAGAACTGCCAGTACCCATTGATCCATCCATGTTTCCCACCTGGCCAGCTAAAAGTGAATTGGGTGCCCGTAAAGCTTTGGCCTCCTCGCCTAAACCACCCTCAGGTGGTTCACAATTTAAACAATTAGGCAAAGATGATATAGCTGGTACTGGTAGTGGTGGAAAAATAATATCTGGCATTATAACCGGTAATAAAAAGACTTCAGCTAATACCGGTTTTGTTTTAAATGCCGGCATCGATCAAAGGCAATTAGCCATGGGACCCGGTTTTAATTTGAAATTTTAAATTAAGTTAAATTCTTAAGAATTAATATTTTCTACAAAAGCAAAATTAGATTATTAGAAGATCTTTAATCTCCCTTAAACATCGATTTAAAAAGATTAAAACTTATTAATTACCAGATCGTTATTTGTTTAATTCTTCTTTTTTATGGTAGTAAATAAGTCGTCGTCCTTATTAAAAAGGATATGTTATATTTAAACCTATAAAACAACAAAAAATTACACATTTTTAAAAAATAATGTCTTTAATTTAATAACTTTGTTGTTGGACTTAACATTATTATTATTATTTTTTATTTTTTGTATTGTTAAATTCAAATCACAGTTTTATATTTTTTTCACTTTTAAGTAATTCGTTTAATTAAAATGTCTTTTTGCTTCTTTCCAGAATCATTTATTTTCCTAAGTTTTTGTTTTTTATTTAAGTTATGTTAGTTCTTTACTATTTTTACAAGAAAATATCATAAGTTATTATTCTTAAAAAAAAACAAAAAACAAAATATGAAAAATCTGTAAAAAATATATAGTTTTGGATAAAAACTTAAAATCGGAGTTTCATATGTTACCCAGGACAGTCATTAGTCGTCAAGCGTTACACGACCGACTTCATAATTGCAGTATTAAACCAGTCGGTATATCCTCTTACTTATGAAACTCATTTTTTGGGAATAAGGAGACAAAAATTGAAGGCTTCTTCTCTTCGCCAGTAAGTGTGTTAGTGGAGTAAGAGGATATAATCGTGACGGAGGACAGTATCTTCCTAAGGGAAAATCTGTTGAGAGTGCACTTCATTAGGTTGTTGATTATGTTGTAAACGGTTTAAAGTAAGAAGAGCATACGTTAGCGCAACTTTTTATATAGAATGATCATAAATGACCTTCAGCCTATCGTATTTTCTATTGTAGACATTGGAGAGACTAATTGAATTTTATCTTAGAGAATCAGTGGATAGACGTCTCTTAAGTAATTCTAAACATACTACCTTAAGGATAAATCTGTTGAGAGTGCGCTTCTTGATGAAGAGTATACGTTAGCGTGATTTTTTGATATAGAAAGAGCCTTTCAAATATCACTTTGGCGGGCCCACACTGCCCTAGTTGATTGGATAAGGGAAGTGGCAAATCAACAAGGGTAATGGAAAAGCTAGAATATTATTGACTAGAAGCACTCAACAAGGAGGTGTTTTATTCTCTTTGGCTGATTACGATTAATGATTATTGAGAAGAATTAAGAAAAAGGGACGTATTGTTGTATATGCTGCTGATGTGGTGATATTGCTCACTGGAAAGTTTGTTTCATCGAAGCATCACCGAGGCACTTTGTTCGTTGATGCAATTTGCGCTAGATGAAATATCCCTTTGGGCTAGGAGCATGGGCCTGGGTATGAATCCCGGTAAGACTGGGTTGGTCTTATTAACTAAGAGATATAAGGTGGTCGGTTTGAGACCACTGGTGTTTAAATGGTGGATAGCTAGGACTTTCTGATAGGGCGTAATATCTGTGAGTCATTCTTGACTCCAGAATATCGTAGAGACTGAATATTCAGGAAAGACTAAAGGAGGAATTCAGTGTGTACTACATATGCAGAAATTACAAAGGGCGAAAATGGTTAACTGGATTCTCACATCGGTGGTAAGACCAATTATCACTACGGTTGTGTTGCATGGTGGGGCTTGTTGTGTAAAGCATGTAATAGGTTGGAATTACTGGGAGTAATAAGATGACACCACAGCAAGCTTTCGATGTAATTCTCAATCTGCTACCAATAGAATGGTATGTGGGAGATGTAGCATCAAGAATTCATTTTAGGCTGAGTGAGTCAGGTCTCGTGAATTCGTGAATTCTAGGGTACGACAAGAGATTGTAGTGTTTTCATAGCGGAGATTTTAGGAATCAGTAGGGCCAGTTTGTCAGGGAACACATTCCGGTGAATTACAACGTTACGATATATGTTGATAGCCAGGCATCACTCAAGGCCTTGAAGTAGACGGCCTGACTGTAAGGTGGCAAGTTCTTTATGGCCACAGCTGATGGCTTTAATAGAAGTCTTAACGGGTGATCAACCCTTTAGGCGCAGGATGCATTTAAGGAATAGTGATACTGTGTCATTGTCCAAGTCTTATGGCCTGTAGACAGAAGTGGTTTGGTAATCGTTACATTGAGGAGTTGGTAGATATTCATGATATAAGTTGGACGATCTAAAAAGTTTCGTAAATAGTATCGATTAGCTAGAAGATTCCTATGATACATTTTCTAATCTGATTTTCTCTCCTCCTAAATTCTAGTTCAACTCTGAACACTTGATCACTTCTTTCTATCTTTTTACTTTACTCTTTTTGTTTTTCGCAGATCTTTAATATAAAGTCACCCTTTTATACGGACTATAAGGGTCTCCGAGTGGCGGCGTATATGTCTTTTCAATCAACTAGGATCTGGATACCACCCTTCCTAACCTAACCTTAATCCTCTCAGGAACGATCTGATTTGTACTTGGCAAAGGTTCAGCGACAGCTAAGAGCCATCAATTAACCCTTGATATGAGTGAATGGTAATCATAATATAGAGTCCGTAAATAAATAACCCAGCTTAGTGCTGCGTCAGCCAGTCTATCACCAATGTCATTCACAGCAACATCCCATTCCCGCGACAGCCGGTTCTTCGTACCGGAATGTACCGGCCAAGGGTTGCCACCGCTGAACAATCAAAGGAAGTGGTCGGAACACTTTGTTGCTTCATGTTGCCAACAGTAATAATATGTTTCTTTGTACGCGTAACAGTTAGACAAATCAACCTTCTGCACATTGAATGACGATGCCCTTACACGAAATATAGGAATGGGAGAGTGCTGGTCTGATTAATTGCATAACCTGACAATCTGCCATTCATCTAGGATCAAACCAATTACTGATAATCGATTCTTTGGAGCGACCCAACGATTTTATCAACTCTGAAGACCGCACATGCTTAAGAGAATTTAACAACATCCGTTTTGGTGATCTACCTATTCCCTAAAATGTTCAAAGTGTCGAGAGAAAATTCCGTGAAACCATCGACACACCCCAATTATTAAATGGTCTATTTACCTTTTCAGCTCAGGCAACTGGAGTCACGCAAAAAAATACAAAATAGAAAGGTTGTCAAAGCGAAGAAGCAACGATGAAGAAGTCCCCGAAATGATGATTCCCACTCCTAGAGATTGTAGGATCGAACGGCTTGAGGATAAGAGAAAGAAATTTTTTAATTATTTTTACAACTTTTATCTAATTTCAGGAATGGGTACTATACTATCAGAGTTTTAATGGAATCTCTATTCAAATCAAACTAAAACATTATACTTTAACCTTTAGAATTAAAGAAGTTCCATTCATTCAAGTCTAACGGTTTCAATTTAAATTTCAAAAAAAGAAAATAATTCTCCTGTTAATTCAACTTCTTCAAAATACAACTCTGCGCAATACCACACAGCTGTCAACAAAGTGCTGACAAGTTGCAATTTGAACATATGTTCGTTATTTACAGCAACAGCGAAACAAAAACAAAACTTTTTTATGGAATAATTTTGATATTTTATATAAGAAAATTATACAAAAAAGGAATAAAAAATGCCGCGTAATCCAAATGCAGAAAGAGATAATCCTTGCCTCAAAGTAAGTACATAATTTAATTAACAGAGTAGTTCAAATATTTTTTATATACCAGGAACAAGAATTATCCTACAAATGTTTGAGTAAAAACAATTATGATAGAGAAGCCTGCGAAGTATATTTTGCTAACTATAAAAATTGTAAAGATTTTTGGGTAAGTGGAATATATAATCATTTTAATTATTATAATAATATTATGCTCTTCAGCACAAAATCCGTTCCGATAGACGTGCCAAAGGCATATCACCCTACTTACCACCGGTAGAGGATAGAGAGGCTATTAAGGCAGAATATATGAAAACTAAACCAAAAGCCAATTGATATTTATTTTAATATTGTAAATAAATTATATTATGTTATATCTTTTTTATAGATTTGTTTAACTTCTATTATTTTCTAATCGTGTATAGAAGCAGCATCAACAATTTTTAATTTTGGTAAAGCCTCTTCTAACATAGAACAAGTTAATTCATATTCCAATGAAGCTTTTGGATCGTCAACTATTAACAATTTTAAATTATTTAAACGGTAAAGGCAGGATAGGCCTCGTGCGGTACATTTTGTACCCGATATATCTAATACTTCCAGTTTATGACACTGTGAACCCGAGATACGATCTAAACACCAATCATCGAAGTGCTTAACATTATGAAACGATATAAATTTCAATTCTTGTAACCAGCGTATATTCTCCAAACCCTCATAAAATAAATTCATATAATCACAACGTAAAGCCTCCACCTTGAATTGTGCCTGATAGACGCTGGGTAATCTAAAATCACCATTTTCATCAGCTCTCATCCAATTTTTACTATTTAGAAATTTCACTGCTCCCCCACGATGTAATATGAAATGAGCTGTGGCTAGATCAGGTCCCAATATCTCATGTCTCTCGGGCATAAATTGTTGCATGTGACGTTCTTTCTTTTCCTTCCTTTTTTCCCACATTTCCAACCAATCTTTGGGATTTAGATTAATGGGTTTTTGCATCATTATAATATAATCGGAAGTTTGCTCGTGATTAGCAAAATATTTTAATTTTGTATTAATATCACCAGCCTCCTCATTTGATTTGCGCCATTTCAGAGCCTGTTTATCACGAGCCAATTCTTCTCTTATACGTTTTTGTAAGGTAGACTCGCGTTTGTTAGTTTCATCGCTTAAGTTACGTATGGTATATTGCATTAAGCCGATAGTTTGTTTTCGTACACATTTTTTATAGATATTTAACATAATAATTTTAATAAATAGATATTTCAAGTTTAACTTATAACTTATTTAACAATCTTTAAAGGAAATAAGTGTAACAATATTGCGATTTCTTAGATGGCTGCACAGCTGTTTATTAAAAAGAGACGACGGGGTGATTCAAAGATCTTTTGCTGCTTTAAGTTAAAACAGAATTGCAGTGTTTTTGGGAAAAATCAAGATCCGTAATATATGAATTTTTAAACTTTCTACAATTTATTTAAAATAATAACAGATTAGAGTGAATAAAACGTTTATAAAATTTTTCCAAGTTTTTGAGTATAAGGAATTGGAATCACGATATATAAACTGTTTCAGGACAATTATTTTGTATTTATATATTGAAAAAAATGACATAAAATCCTGCAAAATTTTGAAAGTTAAAATTTCAAATACCAATAACACATGTACACATCTCTGTTATCATTGTAACATATTTTACAATGAAATCCATCTAGCCGATCATTAGTTACAGATATATTCCCAAAAAAATCGATTCTGGCCCACAGTGCAATATAACGATATTCCATATCCTTTCATTATGTTTAGATAACACTTTAAACTATAATTATATATATAAACTTTTATATTAAAGATATATGACTATGAAAATTTCACATATCATGTTTATTTATTCCGTTATTTTTCTGAAATACTTTGACGTTAACGCATTTAAAACTGCAGTTTTTTCTTGCGCATATCATTATAAAAGGCGTTGACAGTTTTATGTAAAAAAGCAAGAGTGTAGAAATACTCACCTGAATTTGTACTGTCATCAGAAACTTGTTTATGTTATGACACCAGCTGGTTGTATTTACTAGTTTTACTTGTTGCTTGGCGAAAACAAAATATTTCTATTTTAACAATTAATTAAGTAAAATCAATATAAAATAATAATAAAAAGCGTACATTATGTTGAATAGTTTAAAGAAAAAATTTAATAATGCTTTACAAGAAGCAGCCATAATAACAGGGAATCTACAGCAACAATATAGACAACGTGTCACCACACCGGAGGTAAGAAATTTGGAATAGAAGCCTTAAAAGACTTCAAATAATGATATTCTTAACTTTTAGAGCTTAAATAGCAGCCGTAGTTCTTTAGCCACTTCTACCTTAGATTTAGGTTTACCTACTGATGTCAATGTGGCGGCCGGTTGTAATTTATTAGCCAAATATGAAGATGATTGGAAAATCATACATCAAAATAATTTAGATAATGCTCAAAAAGCCCAAGAGGTGGCTAAACAAATACAGAAAATAGAAAAGTGTATGACAAACCATAAGGTGGTAATGACCGATCTAATACACTGCCTGGTGGGTATACCCTCGCTGGTGGCAAAATTAAAAACATGCCAAGATACCCTGGATGAAGTTAACAATCTTAGTCAGCTAGTTAATAAGGAATTGGAAAAATTAGAGGATTTATGTGAAGAATGTGAATTGCAAGAATACGTTCTGGAGAAACAATGTGAAATTAATAAATATAAACAAAAGAAAATGGGTAAATATTTATTAAAAAATGCAAAATTAATTTAATTTTATTAATAAACTTTTTACAGAGGACTTGGAAATGTACAGACAAAAAATTGCGTTAGAACATCAACAACGTATACGAGAACATGAGGAAAACTTAAGAAAAATACAAAAAGAACGTCAGGCAGTATTTGATGATGCCTTCCGTCATGATTTGGAAGAATTTAAACAAAAGGGTCATATACCAAGTAAGTTTCTTTCCTTCTTTTTTAAAGAAATATTTCCTCATTTTAATAATAAACTTCTCGTTTCTTAAGAAATTCAAACCAGTTTAAGTCAGGAGGTTTCTTTGGAGGAAGTTGTTTTAGATGATACGGAAACAAAGGATGCTTTGGAAGAATTTTTAAATGGTTAAGTGGGACAAGGTATCAAAAACAAATATATTATATAAAACTTTATATTAAATGAACCAACCATAAAGTGCCTAAGATTAAAATTATATACATATACAAATTTCTAGTAGTGCAATATATAAGATTTTTAGATAAATAATAAGTATTGATTTTGATAATAAATATATTTCTATAAAATTATGTTTACATTTGATTTTATCACCAAAAGATGATTATAAAGAAATATAGTTCCTATTTTTCAAGGGAGGAACATATAACAAAAACGATTTTTTTTAATTCTATAGATTTTGAACCATTTCTTAATGTAAATTCAGATGATTAGACCTGAGATGTTACCAAAAGATATTATTTCTGAAAAAGAATGTTTTTAAACCTATGTGATTCGTGAAAATTTTAGAACGATTACTTCCTAGTGAGATTTTTCGGTTTAATTCAGAACAATATATAATGTTGATATCAAATGACAATATTTAATTTTGTGTACAATATTTGGTATGAATGAAAATATCGCTATATTAAGCTCTATACGATATATTGACAATATTGTATGCTTCTTACTCTGCACGAGTTAAAAATATAAAAAAATATCATCATATATCATTTGAGAGGTATCTTTAAGACCTTTCCAGCGTTATCCATATTATTACCATATATTAACTATAAAAGGAATAAAATGGACTTGCTCACGAAACTTCAAATCCCATACTAATCTTCAGATCTTGCAAACTGAAGGAGAGGGATCGATTGTAAATGGTTCGTTGTTTGTTTCGTTTTTTTATATTTTGATGTTTAAACTTTTACTTTTAATTTATTTTTAAATTTACTTTTAAAGTTTTACTTACGCTTTTCAAATCAGCGTTTTTATTGTTTTTTTTAACTGGCATCACTAAACAGACTTGCCAACTACCATATTTATTTTTATTAAACAGCTGAAGTAAACAAAAAACTACTTTGACATATATTTTCCTTTTTTTCGTAAAATTTCTTTATATTCAGAAAATTATTTAATTCACTAAATAACAATGGAAGATACAGATTTAACAAAGTAAATTAATTTAAAACAAACATGTACTATCTATAATATGTAGATATTAATAATTTTCATAATTTCCAGAAAAGCTATTGAAGAGCTTCTAAAAGAAATGGATGAGTACAAGGAAAAAGAATGTTTGCCAATAGAAAGAAAAAAGAATCCATTAGGAAAGCCAAATAAGCGTTTTTTAGGGCGCACCATTAATTCCATGATGTCCCATAACAAACGACAAACTGATCGTAATCATCAAAGATGTCAACGTAAACTTAAGGAAATGGATGCTAAACAAAGAAAACACGATTTTAGGAAACATCATCGTAGAAAACGGAGTAAATCTGAAAGTTCTGCTGAAACAATAAGTAGTGACAGTGAGGTTAAAATTGATAGCGATAAGAAAACTAAAAAACTTATGAAGAAAAAGAAAAAAAGGCGTAAGAAAAAACAAAAATCTTCATCATCATCATCCTCCTCAACAACTTCAAGTAGCAATAGCTCTATAAGCAGTAGTAGTAGTGAAACTGAATCTAGTAATATATCAAATTCCTCCCAACAATCATGTTCGAAAAATCGTAAAAAAAAGAAACACAAAAAAACTTTAAAAGAAGAGTTCGATGAAGAAAATTATGAAGAGGAGTACTATAATGAACTGCCGGCTGGATATTATATCGATCCTAATATGGCCTATGCAGCCATGGCATATAATCACATAATGCAACAACAACATATGGTCCAACAGCAAATGGTTAAAGAGGAATTAGAAGATAATATAGAGATACCAAGTGATTTAAGTCTTTCCTGTCATTCAGATTCCAGTCTAAATATTAGTTTAAATAGTTCATCGGCTGAAGAAGATGAAAATGGCATATTAACTTTTAAATTAGAATCATCTGAGGATGAAACTAAAACAAATAATAAAAAAATCAAACAGGACACTAAACATCTAGAAAATCATATAGAAGTGGAAGATAGTGACCAGGAGAGTATACAATCCCATATATCACTGGAATCAACAGCATCTAATAGATCCCCTGCTAAAGAAACAAATAATGAAATATACTTATTAAGTTCTTCGGATTCAGAAGATTTAGAAATTGTGGAAGGAATCAATGGAAATTTGGAAGAAATTATAAATAAAGGAGATGATTTGAGGGAAAATTCTGTCAGAGATGAAGAAGAATTGAAATTGTTAGAAAATACAATAGAAAAACAAAAAGATAACAATTTGACTGAGATATCTATGCAAGAAGAGCAAAAAGAAAATAATGCGGATGAGAAATCTAAACAAGAAGAGAAAAAGGAAAATATTGCAGATGAAAAATATACACAAGAAGAAAAACAAGAAATTGATGAAGAAGATAAAGAAATTACTGATAATACAAATAAAGAAGCTAGTACTGAGGACATTAAAATAAATAATGAAGAAAATGTCAAAAATCCTGAAGAAAATTTGGAAAGTGTAGACGAAATGCCTTCAAATGTAGCCATGGTAGATTTAACTGATGATTAGAGTGCTTTTTAAGTTATAAAAGATACATTTTAATTATAATTTGTATTATTTATTTTACTGATTTATTAAGAAAATAAATAATTTTTTAAACTTATTTTATAAAATTTTTATCATTCACGTTAGAGCTGAAATGATTTCGAGTCGATTTGGAGGAACACAGATACCTCTCTGGTCAGGGGCGAAGACGACGACCTTTTAAAATTGGCCACCTCGGTTGTGTCAATTTTTTTTTAAATTCCCCAATTTTTTAAATTTTTCTTTCGTTTTTGATCCATTCGAAATTTGATACAATTAGAGATTTCGAATTAATTTAGAGAATCCCAGGTATGTTGATTTCATTAAGATTCCTACGCTATTCATTTTTAAATTATTTATTACTATTTGGAGTAAAAATAAGTAACATTAAACTTTTCTACTCTCTAGTTTTCGAGAGTAGGGTAAAAAGTTTCATTTTATCAAGTTTGATAGTTAACTTATATCAACCACATATGTATCATGTGTGGATAGACCATTCTAATTACATATAAAAGGAATTATATTATTAGCCTATACAAAAACAACAATATCTCAAAAAGACATCTATATAACGATATTCTCATTCATAATAGTACTTGTAGATAATCCAACATTTATTTGATACCCATTTTTTACAAAGTTCTTTAAAAAGATAACTCATTTTGTACAATAAGTGAATAAGCTAAATATTTTTTAAAGTATTCCAATAGTTTCAAGCTATAATTTATATATTATGGATTACATTTAGTAACCATCAAGCGTCCGTAAATTCATGATTTCAACCAAAACTTTAAGCAACATTAAACAACACAGAGTTGTATTTAAGTTTATTAAGCTGCAAAATACAACTCTGTATTAATTCATATACAGTACTGAATAACAACATCTAATACCCGCTACCAAATACTCAATACTCTCATCACATCACAAGCCATCATCTTTTCGGTATCTATTGAAAAAAATTAAACTGACAAGCAGACGTGTTTTTTTAAAAGAATTGTGTATTTTTTGGGGGAGCTTTTATAGAATTAATTTCTTTAAAAATATTAAACCGATAACATATTACAAACGGGTAAGCGAAACGTTAGTTTATAAACAAATAGTTAAGCAAATTAATCATTAAAAATAATTTCTTGTTAAATGACGCCATCTTTTGAAGAGAAACACACATAGACACCACACAACAAAGAACAAAAAAGTCTAGCCGGTGAAATTTTTTTGTTCATAATTAGTGAAAGGTTCAACAAAAATCGCATAAATTTATTAAAAGTAAAAATTTTCCAAAAACTCCAATTTGATTTTAAACGTTGTAAATAAAATTGAATTAAAATTGTAGTAGTAAATCGTTTTTATTGCAACTATAAGAAAAATAAATTATGGTCGTCCAAGTATCGATAGCAAAAATGGCCGACAATAATGCGGTTGTATGCGGTTTTTTTAATTTCAATTTCTGTATTATGTATTTCTTAAATCAAATTTTCTACTTGGTGTTCCGTTTATATTTATACTATTTATATTCTTTAATACATTTTAATCAGACAATTAAAAAATATATATAAAAGATATAAAAATGGTTTTGGTTTTTGCTTTGAACAAAAAATATCAAATGAATTTGTTTTAATTTAGAATATCCGTGGTAATAAACGTTTCGGTTTTGGAAAATCGTTACAACGTACGTTTGCGGTTATACAGAAAAAAATTATAAACGCGTCGCAGTATTTACGAACGCATCGAGCGCCCGCACTAGAATACACGCCGCAACCCGCATCCTTCAAGAAACGTGAGTCGTGAGGCCGTTTTTGCGAAGAAATTAAACATCAAACGACGCGCTCATTATGCCCGGAGCAGGCACATTTAAGCTGTTCATCGGTAATCTTGATGAAAAAACTCAAGCCTCTGAACTAAGACCTCTTTTTGAGAAATATGGTACCGTTGTGGAATGTGATGTAGTGAAAAATTATGGTTTCGTACATATGGAAACCGAAGAACAGGGACGTAAAGCTATTGAAAATCTTAATGGTTTTATGTTAAATGGTTATGGCATTAAAGTTGAAGCGGCCAAGAGTCGCCGTGCCCCCAACACACCAACCACTAAGATATTTGTGGGCAATTTAACGGATAAAACTCGTGCGCCCGAAGTGCGTGAATTATTCCAAAAATACGGTACCGTGGTTGAATGTGATATCGTTCGTAATTATGGTTTTGTTCATCTCGACTGCATCGGTGATGTCCAAGATTGTATTAAGGAATTAAATGGTCGTGTTGTCGATGGTCAGCCACTGAAGGTTCAAGTCTCCACCAGCCGTGTACGACCCAAACCCGGTATGGGTGATCCAGAGCAGTGTTATCGTTGCGGCCGTTCGGGTCATTGGTCTAAAGAATGTCCGCGCTTGTATGGCGGCAGCGGTGGTGGTCGTGATATGGGCCCGGGCGGCTATAGAGATCGTATGTACGGACGTGATCCTTATCCACCACCGCCACCACCACCACCATTTTTGCGCGACCGGATTATGGATGGCTTTAGGGTAATAATATAAATTAATTTATTTTTAATTTATTTATTTTGCTGCTTTTGTAAATCTCTATAATTTTAAAGTTATGGGAAAAATATTGTTATTTTTTGGATATTTTGTCATTTTGAAAAATTCGCATAATCTATTTTCATTCAATCAAATGCTAGCAAAATCAATAGATATCAAAAGGCATATTGATTTCATATTACCTAGTCCGTCTTTAAAGATAATATACATTTTATTTTAAATAGCTTGTGATAATTGCTACAATAAGAATGACGATAATGATAGGCGATGTAAGATGAACATAACAGGCTTATTTCTAAAAGATCGACCAGTCCAGAAGCAAATATATCAATCAGCTTAGAGTGATTTAATCTTATAAAGTTTCCAAATCATGTTGAAATCACAGTGAACTTAAGCTCTTTGCCAGAATCCATAAAATGATCCCCTTTCCTTCTGTAGCCAGGGAGTCCTTTGGTAGACGAATAAAGTCTTCGAGTATGACTTCAGAAGTCCTTTATCTCGTATAGAACAGTGTCTAGATAATTAAGTATAGTTTATTAAATAGACCGTATTCTAGTCTATTAAATAGACCATATTCTAGTCTATTAAATAGACCATATTCTAGTCTATTAAATAGACCATATTCTAGTCTATTAAATAGACCATATTCTAGTCTATTAAATAGACCAGATTCTAGTCTATTAAATAGACTAGATTCTAGTCTATTAAATAGACCAGATTCTAGTCTATTAAATAGACCAGATTCTAGTCTATTAAATAGACCAGATTCTAGTCTATTAAATAGACCAGATTCTAGTCTATTAAATAGACCAGATTCTAGTCTATTAAATAGACCAGATTCTAGTCTATTAAATAGACCAGATTCTAGTCTATTAAATAGACCAGATTCTAGTCTATTAAATAGACCAGATTCTAGTCTATTAAATAGACCAGATTCTAGTCTATTAAATAGACCAGATTCTAGTCTATTAAATAGACCAGATTCTAGTCTATTAAATAGACCAGATTCTAGTCTATTAAATAGACCAGATTCTAGTCTATTAAATAGACCAGATTCTAGTCTATTAAGTAGACCAGATTCTAGTCTATTAAATAGATGTCTATTAAATATGTGTAGGTAGAGTTTCAGTAGGACATTATATGAGTCAATTAAAACTTTGGGAATGAATCGCAGAACAATATTTTAAAGATATGTTCATATAAATTTGTATCTCATCATGATTAAAATGGAACCAAAAAATATCAATATTTTTTAAACATTAATGTATTTTTTAAATATACTTTTTCAAAAATTATTGTTTATAGGATTATGACTACTATGATCGCAGATTCGATGATTCGCGTGATTTATTCGAACGTCGTTATCAGGGATCTCGTATGCGCGATTTCCCACCACCACCATTATCGAGACGTGATCCAATGCCTTTGCCACCACCGTTGAGTGGCAGCTTAAGAGGTGGTAGTTTATCACGGGGTTATGATAGTATGTTCAGTAGACGATCACCACCACCTTCACGTAGTAATGGCATGGGTCGTTATGGCGGGTGAGTGTATATAAATTTTTATTAATAAAAAAGAAATGAAGTTAATTTTTATTTTCTTTATTTTAGTTATGAAGATTTTAGTCGCGATTCATTTGATGATCGTATGATGTCTTCGCGTAATATGCGTGGTCCCTCACCACCCGGTCGCCGTTATGCACCGTACTGAGATGAACTGTATTCGTATTATATGAATAGTGGTTATAAAACCCACAACATCCATAATAAACGACATTGAGTTCTTTTTTTTAATTTGATTTAAGAAAAGTGGTTATATAGATAGAAAGAGAGAGCGAGAGTGAAAACAGAGAAGAGGATACATCCTACAAGTATCTTGTGTAATTATTATTATTTTTTTAAATAATGTGTTACACTCATAATTTTATATAAAATATGGAAATTATTCTGAGTAATATTTATTTAGTTTTTTGGACATTTTTAAACGTTCTAAAATATTTAACTTTTTTGGCAAAAAGGATAATTCATGTTCTCAGATTTTGTATATTACTATGAAATCGTAATTTTTATAACTCCCTTCTGCTTTGTAATTTTCTTTAAATTTAATTTATTCTAAAAGAAAAGGTTTATTATTTGTATTAAACCTTATGGCACTTAATTTTTTTGTTTATTTTCTCTTTAAACTAATATTTTTATAGAAAAAAATAATCACTTTAAGAAAATTCTAACTAACTCTCCCAACCCCCATCCCCACCCACTTGTTTATAAGAGACTTAAAAATTACACACACACAAAAGAAATTCTTTGTAATATATTTAGTTTTTTTTTTTGCAATTAGTGTTTTCACTAAAAATTAATTAATAATAATTAGTGGCAAACAAAATGATCAAATTTCTCAAAGACAGTTTTTTTTTAATATACATAATTATAAATAACTATAAATTTTAAGGATTTACTGCATTATGTAAATATAACAAATAACAACAACATCATAACATACATACAAAATAAAAGAAAAAATTATATATAAATTTAAACGTGAAATTTTTATTTTATAAAAATCGATCTGATATGATGATAAGCAGAGTCAAAAAGAATAGAATAATATAATTTTTTCTGTACTTGCTGAAGTAATAAAGTGTTACCTAAGCTCCCACTGCAGTTGGTAATCACACTTTGTATTCCTTAATCCAATTCTCTAGCCAAAACAATGTCGATAAGCCATTGGGTTTCGCCAATTGCCATAGTTCCACACAAATCTCACATCCATTAGGATCACCACAATGTATGGAAGCGCCCTTTTATGCTTATCGATTTTTTTTGGGATTATTTTGGAAGTCGTCTTGCTATCGCAGTTGCAACACAACCAGAGGTTTTAGATGTACAACATCGTCTTCAGTTGTAGAAGCCCTAACAAGCATTCTTTCTTCCGCCATTGTCATACTACCATCACTCTTCTCCACAATATCGATCTTTCTTAACAGCTTTGACACTTGTGACTGACCCAGATACCAGCTAATAGAATAGCGACAATACTTTAGTATTTTCCGTTGCTGAAATAGATCAGATGTAGATGTTTGTTCTAGGTAGATTCTGATTGGTTCAAAAACTCTGCAGTGCTTCCACATCATGTACTTGTCTTTTTTACGTCGTATACAAGGATGCCATAGTACTATTTTTAACCGTTTCCCGACTACTAAACAGACCGCAGTCTAGTCTATTAAATAGCCCAGAGTCTAGTCTGTTATATAAGGAGTGAGATCGAAAAATTCTTAACACATATTTTTTATTAAAACTTTTAATAGAAGTATGAATGATAATAAATGTTTTTGTTGTTAATCAGATTAAAATGATTGAACAGAAAAATTGGCCTGTTAAATTTATTAAATATTTTCAGCAAACCCGAAATTGGTCCAACAAAAAGTTGGAAATCATTCAAAAGTATGCCTTTAAACTGTTTTTAATGTTATTAAACAGTACCGGGAGAGCTTGTGCTTTGTTAGAAATCCTGGTTCATGTAGAAGGAATAACCCACATGATGTTTCTAAAGCCAAAATAAAAAATAAACTCTTTTCAAAAAAGCTCTCAAAGCATCCGGTAAATATTTGGCACGAAAAGTTAAAGCTTATTCAGGTTAAAAAAACATAGAAGGCTCAAAAAGATGCTGATTTAGAGGCCAAAAACAGAGCACGGAAATTGGAGTTAAGTTTTCTAGCAATTTATTTTTGCTGCATAATGGATAAAGAAACGTATGATCTGGCAGACTTTTTGCAACTCTCCAGTCAGAAATTTTATGTTGTTGATGCTCGAAGAATGTTAAAAGTGTAGGACCAAAAACAGCCAATTTTGTTTAGATTATAAAATGACAGGAGTTTAGTCTGTTAAACATATCCAGAGTATAGTGGTTAAACAGGCCAGAGTCTAGACTGTTAAACAGACCAGTCTTGTCTATTAAATAGTGTAAAGTCTAAATAAACCAGTGTTTAGTCTGTTAAAATATCTGACAAGATATTTTAAATTTAAATATATTTAAAAGACGAAACTTAATTGTTGTTTTTTCAAGGTATATTTTTTATTGTTTTTTATGCGTTATTGTTTCAAAATTATGAGACCTTCTAATTATAACTATTAACGAAAATTTTATAATTGTGTAATATTAATTTAAAAAAATATATAACGTAAAATATATTATGTATATAAAAAAACGATATTTATATAAGAAAAAAAGTAAAACATTTTGTATATATAACAGAAAAATAAAAGAAAAAAATATATAAAGGTATAATTAAAATAAAATGCAAGCCGACATTAATATACAATAAAAACCAGAAATTAAAGTAAAAATAATTAAAATAAAAATTCATTGAAAAATGCTTCATTAAAAACATAATGCTAAACAACTATAAAATGTCATTTATAACAACAACTTTTTGAAGAAATTCCCAGAAGATGATGAATTTTTATATGCTTTATTGATAGACCAGAAAATTTTCAGTTTTAGTGATTTTCTGAGCAAAAGCTTTGCCCATTTCGGTGGGTGCACTAAAGGCGATTTTATCCAAGGGTACTTCTTCACCAAAAATAGTATTTAATTGCACGGCTTGTATAAGTTTGGCACCAATGCGAAAACGGCGATGCAAAGGAGAGACCCAGATTCTGGAAATGCCACATCTATTTATGAAAAACAAACAGGAAAAAATTAGTTTTCTTAAAGCAGAAAGAAATAATTTAACATACTTAGCCTCAAATTGATCTTCGGTACAACAATCTACTCCATTTACGCACATATATTTATTAGCTTTATCCAAAGGCTGGACGAGACATAAACCTACAATTTGCATTTTACGTACTGCAAAGTAGGCTACAAATGTTTTTGGCACTATATAGGAAGAAAAACCCAATTCCTTATCGACTATTTTCAAAATATCCAAAAGACGTTCACGTCGCTTGGGTGGAGAAGATTCAGAGAGCCGGATAATGCGACCATCGGGACCCCATTCTGGATAAATGGCCACAATATCCTCATCAATCCAGCCCTTAAAACGTAAAACATGTAAAGAAGCATGAAAATCTCTATGTAACTTTTCCTCTTCAGGTTCGTGGACCGTATAAACCAAACCACATTGTTTACATTGATGGGCACCAAATGCCTTTTGGCCAGCATCGATTTGATATTGATTACTACCAAAACCTCCATTCCAAGAACGTTGTAATTGTTTGCGTCTTGAAGAAGGTTGGGCTAAAGGTTGACAACCTCCCGGATAGAAAACGGGAAACAATTTCTGTGGGGGCTGTTGTGTTTGAGTTTCTAATGGCGGATTTGTAGATTCTAGGATATTTGAAGGCACATTTATGTTTGGGTTTTCAATTACTAATGTAGAGGAGGGAGGATTATTCATAACGGAAGAACTTTCTATAGGAATATGTTCAGGTATTGTAGTAAATTGATCTTCATAGGGTTGATTACTTAAACTATTTGTATTATTTGTACTTAAATTCATGTGCATTTTATCGGTCTGCATTAATAAACTATTGTTTTGCGGATTACTCACAATATTACCAGCATATTGTTCATTTACACCAACTCCCAAATATTGTGCTAATATAGCATCTGCTTCTGCTTTCCTTAGGCTATAGTTGGCTATGAAAATATCAAAGTTCTCTTCGGTACAAATATTATTTTCTATTAAGAAATCTAAAAAGCCATGTTGCTGTTCTATTATCTGGGGATCTGTGGTATTGTAGGGTATCCTTTGACGAAAATCAGTATTATGTTGATCATTAACCACTATAACTAATTCATCAATAATTCTTTCAGCCTCTGCCTTATGATTATCCGGATCAGCTATGAATATGGTGAAATTCTCTTCGGTACAAATATTGTTGGTTATTAAAAAGTCTAATAATAAATGTTGACGTTCAATTATTTCAGGATCTGTGGTATTGTAGGGTAAACGTTTGCGAAACTCATTAAAATCTTGATTATTTTGTAAGACTATATCGTCCATAAGATTTGAGGATTCCTCCTCATTCATTAAAGCCAACTGTTGATCGATTTCATCGTATAAGACATTATTGTTATCGTTATTATTTACTTGAGAAATAGTATCTTCATCTTCATCTTTAGGTAAAATAATGTCACCAAAAGCAGTATCATCCAAGTTTCGTAATATGGCCTCAACAGTAGCTTGTTCATCGGAGAATTCATTGGTAACTGAAAGAAGGGGATGAAAAATAGAAAAAAATTAATATTGAAATATATGGATATCAAATCAATGTCATGTTACTAAGATCTGATTGACCAAAAAAAAAAAACCAGGCGCATGAACGAAACTGGTGATCTTTATGGCATTGATATCTGAAGCTCTGGATAATTACAGCTACAGATAGACAGCTAGATTTATTATTTTTGAGTTATTAATCTTTGCTGGATTAGTATTCGGGTCGTTCCGAAACGGTGATCTAGTTGTCAAGGAAAACTTTATCAAACGGAAGACATTATTACTGCAAATTCGGACTAACAGATATTGACACCTAGTCAATTGAATGTATTCTAGTTTAGGTTAGGTTCCTATGGTGGTCCAACAACTCATAAACTATCAAGTAGTTTTGGAATGACCCCATTTTGGCATGGCCATACAACACGTAAGATGATAAGTTTCTAGTGTACGTCTGTCACTAGTTCAAAGTACTACATCCATCCCGTGTTACTAAAGTATCTAAGTAGGTTGTTAAAATAAAATTGCTAGTGACTCCGCGATGGAATCTCTAGTTAGCTCATCGACCTGTTCATTACCGAGATAGCCTCTTCAACTTTTGTCACTAAGTAAACTATTGAGTTAATTTTGGGAAAAATTTGGAAACTTTTATTGGAGACTTAAGGAGTATTGTACCCTTTATACACAGATATACTAAATGGCTAATTTCGAATTCCGAAATCAGAACGAACTTTGGATCTAATTTTTTTCATAAAGATTTTATTAACATTTCCGAACTGAGAAGGAATAATAATTTGTTTATCATTCTTAATCTTCTTATGTTCCTATACTATGATTAGCCCCAGATTCGTATTACATTACGATCTCTTTCAGCATGCACACACCTTGCACAGTACACAAAGAGATCTTAATCTGTCCCTAACAATAACCGTTCTATTTTAGATTCTGAAAGAGATAAGTAATGGAGATCAGATTTTTGATTATATTAGAACTGAATTGGTTTTTGCACTGGTCACGAAGGTGATCTATTTAGATGTAATCTGGCAGGGATTTTGAAGATATACTGAATGTGATCAAATATTTTATTTAATACTTATTCGGTCTTCAATTCAATATGATGATAAGCTTCGGATTCGTTTTAAAACACGATTGCCAAGTAGCACTGAAGACTAAGGAATCATATATATGTATAATATATGATTT
Organism: Cochliomyia hominivorax; assembly: GCA_004302925.2. Taxonomy (NCBI): domain Eukaryota; kingdom Metazoa; phylum Arthropoda; class Insecta; order Diptera; family Calliphoridae; genus Cochliomyia; species Cochliomyia hominivorax. Next base: position 81,768,099 of record PYHX02000413.1, on the reverse strand, counting down.
TGCAGCTTTATTGCGGCATTACTGAATTACTGATAGATTCATAATTTATCCATTAGAACGCTTATTTGGTAAAAAATATACTGAATTTTCGAGACATTCAAAAGAGCATGAAATAAAAGAATAAAGAAGCTTTAGCAATCAATAAATTCTTTTGAAGGAGTATACACTTTACTAGACTTGTAAAAGTAGGGTTATTTAATTTTAAGCCCAAATTTCATCATTTACGTGTAAATGTTATCAATTATTATTACAAATTTCCAATTGGAATTAAATCCTTTTTAAATTCTACAAAAAAACACCTCAAATATTTTCTTATTCACTCACCTGAATTACGTATCTTAATACGTTTCTTGACCTTTTTCTTCTCGGGCACGATAGCTAACTTGCCACTAGCCGTAACTGTTGCCTTAATATTATCCGTTAGATGAACTTCTTTGCGTGTCGCTGTATTGCGTCCCGATTTAAAGAATTTTCTTTTTACCGGTGCTGAACTATCTTCGGATTTAACCGATAAAGCATCATCAGCTTGATGTGTTATTAAAGGAATAACTTCTTCATTCATGGCCATTAAAGCATCTTCTAGATTTCCACTATCATCCTCCTCTTCAATTTCTTCATTATCACATTCAATATCTGAAAAATCTGTATCAGCTTGATACGTCGACTGTGAGGATTCTGCAGGTTTGTGTTCTTGTTTATAAGCTTCCTCAGTTATATTGTTATTGTTGGAATCATCTTGATTGGAAATAGCACTTAGTGGACGGGCCATAGCTATGGGATTAGAAGCTTTACGGAAAATATTGTGAATTTTTTCAATTTGTTGTTTTTCCTCGCGTTTGGCGGTAATAAGTTTACGCAGCTTTTCATTGCGCACATTATTAAGAATATGATCAATATCCACGGGAGCAAAGTGTTTAGGAGCAAAACCAATACTTGAACGTTTACGTATTTTATGGTGCACACCACGATTAATGGCTGTGGTGGGTGTACCCAAACTACGCCTGTGCGATTGTCTATTTTTTGCTTGTGATCCATGCGAGCCACCACTTAAACTTTGACCAAATAAGTTTCTACAGCTATTAGTGCGATTTGAAAAACTGGGTGAAGTTTTAGTTTTACCAGAATAAAAAGATTTAGTGGAAATTGAAACTTCTTCTATGGGAGAGGTTTTGGCCACCTTACGCATGGGACTCAAACCAGTTGAACTCTCTATTTCACAATGTCTTTTAGTTAAACATTTCTTGGCGGATGACTTTATTCTGTCCTTGACATTATCTTCCTCCTCACTGGAAGTTTCATCTATAACCATTGTGGATTTATCGCGCGGTGTAATTTGCATAGAATTATTGAACATTTTTTGTAGCTGTTTGGCCTCTTGTTGTTCTTTGCGGGTGGGCGTTTTTATGGGTAAATTTTCCTTATGCGGTGAAGTAGAAAATTCTGTTTCTGATTTACTCGAATTCGGTGATTTCTTTAAACTTAATCTAACACTACGCCTTGAGGGTGAAGGTTTTTGTTCCTCCCCCATATCACCTTCACCATCTTCTGATTCTGTTTCAAAGAAACTTATTACGCGTGGAGATTTCTTACATGAACCCATTAATGACTCCATAGTTTTTGTACTTTTCGGTGTTTTATTACCATTTTTAGATCTGCTGTTAGCTAATGGTTCTATACCCTTAAGAATTTCCTCTTCTGCGCCTTCATCATTATTATCTTTAGAGTTAGCAAAGAGTTTCTTTTTTCTTTCCGATAAACGGGGTGTATGATTACGCATTGTGCGTATTTGTTGACGGGCACTTTTAGGTGTCTCCATATTTCATAAAATTTCCACTTGATAACATGAATTAAAAATCACATAAACTTTTAAAAATTCTTTTGTTCTTGAACGTGGCAACTTTTTACATTGATTTTCTAATGTTGCACGAATGTGTAGCCAGTAGAATCTCTAACATTCCTTTGTACAAAGCGCGGATGTATTTTCGTTGCGGTCAATTGTCTGTCTAGTTTTAGCGCGAAGAAAGTAAACATATGTTATCATTTGATTGTGAATGACATGTCATAATAAAAACATAGAGTTGCATTATATGAAAAGTGATCAGAGATAAAAATAAAAATTATTTAAATAAATTTTGTGTAATAATTATTTCTTTTTTAAATCTAAATTTTATAATTAAAAAGACTCTTTCAAACAATTATATTTTAATTCAGTTTTTGGTTCAATATCTAGTTAGTTTACATAAATTAGAAATGTAAACAAATGTTATCGTTTCAATTTGAATGACATGTTATGACATCACAATGTTTAAGTGATGTTAATCAGCTTTATTAAGCATAATAAAATAGATAATGGAAAACTGGTTTTTTAGCTTTTTGACATACATACACACATACATACATACATACATACATACATACATACATACATACATACATACATGGTGACCGTCGAGGACCATGGTGCTCCCCTTGTTGCATTATAAAATTATGATTGGTGTCCTGTAAAAGGTTAGAAATAGAGAAAAAATAAGAAATAGAAATAGAGTGGGCATAGATTAAGGAAAGAAAGAGCAAAGCTGTGACCTTGAAACAATATCCCGTACATTTTGAGATTCTAATAGCCATCTATAATTTCCCATTTGGAAAAGTATTTGATACTAATGCTTCTAATATGACCAAGTGAAATTTCAAGTGACTCCGCGATGGAATCTCTAGCTAGCTCATCGACCTGTTCATTACCGAGATAGCCTCGTCAACTTTTACTTGCAACGGCCGACTAATAGGAATTTAGTCACTAACTGACTAAATTCCTATTAAAACTTGCTATCAAAGCATAGGTTGAAGTTTTGAAGGCCTATTGAAATTGATAGTTAGCAGTACGTTTGTTCATATAGACCCGATACAAATGTTTTAAAATTTGGTATAGGTTCAAGACCGACTATAACTTATTTACTTTTTTAACGTTTATAATTAAATATTTACTGACGTCATTTCAAAATTAACGCAGTTCCTTTTTTAATTTTCTTTTTTATTTTTAAATAAAACTAAGTATTGTAACGTTCTATAGGAATAAAAACTTTAATTTTTTATTAAAACATAAATACTTCAAAGTTTTCAACGCCGCTACCAATTACTAATTCATAATTGATAACATTTAAAAAGTTACGCCGTTATTTTTTTAGTTCTGCTCGTAATTTTATTTAAAAAATAGTTGGCAACATTTTGTTGAAAGTTGTGCGCGGTTTAAATGTGTTATGTTATTGTGTTATAAAAATGTAAATTATTTATAATTTAAAGTGAAATTTATATAAAAAAGGTGTTAACAAGTTACATTGAACAGATCACAAAGTGAAAATTATGAAAATGGTAAGTTTTGTTTATTATTGATAGTTTTAAGTGTTTTTCTATTTGCATAAGCTCTAGAACAGAAAAAACTGTCAAAAGTTTTTAGAAAGGGTTGCCAGCAGTGAATAAAATTGCAAGAGTTCTAGGTTTTAGGAATATTTCAAATATAAACAAGAAATATTGTCAAAATTAAATGCGAAATAACTCAATTAAAATAAAATATTGTCAAAATAAAAAATATAATAAAAATATAAAGAAATTAGAATCTAAAAGAATGAATAATTCAAGTTTAAAACAGTGTTGCCAGAAGTGAAAATTATATTAAAATCAACGTTTTTGGGAATATTTGAATCTTAAGAAAATCGTATATATTACTAAAAAAATAAATATTTAAAATAGTTATATAACACAAAATATTTCAAATATAAATTTATTATTAAAATGCAATAAAAATATAAAGTAAATGTAATCTAAAATAACAGTCTATACGATTTTTTGTTACTTTTGTTATGAGTGTGAAAATCTCCAGCATCTTTAACTTTCTTTTTCACGGTTTCACTGATAGACATTTTGTCATTAGAGTATTTTTCTTTATTGAGTGAAGGTTATATATCAAGAATGAGGGAGGTGCGTTAATTGTGATATTGAACTAGAATAGGATCGACTGTTCGCTTACATTTTGGGGAAAAAACTTATGCTACCTATGAACCATACTATAAGTAGAATCATATTATCGACTAATGATTTAACTTTAGAACTTGTTCTTCTCAATTTCGATTCTTGTTCGAATATCCCGATAATTGTCACAAAAATATTGATTGGCGTTAAGAGGTTTTAGACTTGTTATCTCTCCAATACTGGAGCTTCAAGTTCTCACCAATGGACGCCAAAATCTTTCAAAATATTTACGAGATGATTATGTGAACCTAATTGCCAATTTCTCTAATTCGAAATAAGACTGTTATTAGTTATATTATTTATTTGAAATTTATTTTATTTAATATTACAAATTAAGAATAAAACTTCTTAATTACAAAATATAACCTTAAAACTAAAATTTAAGCTTTATATATCACAGTTATTTTTAGCCAAAACTTATAACAGGAATCACTTAATTATTTTTGAAATATCACAGATTCCATCCAGTTAACATATTTACTAACACGTGTATAAATTCCTGGCAAACCAGGACGAGCACAGCCAATACCAGTAGAAACGACACCAATAAGATAATTTTCTTTGGACATTAAAGGGCCACCAGAATCGGCCTAAAACGAAAAAAAAAGAAATAAAAAGAAAAGCTTAAAAATAAAACCCTACAATATGTTCAGAAAGAAACTATAAAATATTTCCTCACACAGAGTTGGATTTTAAAAGATCATTCCTCACAAAAACATGCAACTCTGTTTTATAATTATTTTATTTTAATAAAGAAATAAATTAAATTTTACCCAACAAGAATCAATGCCACCATTTTCATAACCAGCACATAATTGTGTATCCGATATAATGCTATTTGGTCTACCATTCAATTGATAGGACCTCTCGCATGCATTATTATTCCAAACTCTTACAGAAGCTTTACGCAAGACATCGGCACGTTCTCCTACAGATTGATTTTCCTGAGTCCAACCCCAACCCGAAACAGTGGCCAATTCATTTTCATGATTTCTAACACTGCCAGCCGATGATAAACAGCTGGGTTGTATGTGTCGTGAAAATCTTATAGGTTGGATAAGTTCCAGTAAAGCTTTACACATTAAGAAGTAAAAAGGATATAAAAGAAAAAATTGCCCATAAGTAACTTATATTTTCAGGATGCTAAAATCTTTTTAAATTATAAGTACCAATATCATTTTTTGTACTAGTGCATTTATAGTTCGGATGTGGCACTATATTTTTAAAATTCACTTTTATCGGCACCTCACCCTCATGTCCGCTATCTATGCCATTTAAATATTGTGATATACTATGTAGACCCATAACACCTTGTATCTGAGAGGGTTTCATTATATTATTAAGTCCATTACAAATACAATGACCTGCCGTTAGCAACCATTTTTCATGTATTATTGTTGCCCCACAAAAGTGTCCACCTCTACGTGTTAAACTTACTATATAGGGCATTTCATGTCTACTGGCTTCGAGGCCTCCAACGATTCTTGGATTACGTTGTGTGCAAGATATTGTGGTAACTAAAGGAAATGAATTTAATTTATGAATTAAATGTTTCCGAACTTTGGCGCCCAAAAGAAAAAGGTGGAGAAAATTCTGAACAATTGAATTTTGAGTGATTATATCATCCATATTTCAACTTCGTCTTCATGTTATTTAAGCTTCAGATTCTTTCGGAAAATTCATTTTAAATTCTAAAACACTCAAAGGCTAAAAAGCAGGCGAACCAGAACATCCCATCCCCGATTTTTAATTTATATAACCCTGCTATAAATTTTTGAACTTTCTATCAAAAATTCAAAATTTTTTATTATAATTTAAAATTTTAAACTAAATTCTGAATTCTCATGAAAAATTTTGAATTTAAATAACAATTCTTAGTTTTTATTAAAAACTCCTAATTTTCATTAAAAATTTTAAAATTTTACCAAAATTTTTAAATTTTCACTAAAATTTCTCATCTTTTTCTAATTTTCACCAAAATTACATCGAAAATCCTACATTTTCACCAATTTTAAATTTTCACCACAAATTCTAAATTTTTTCATTATAAATTTTTAATATTAAACAAAAATTCTAATTTTTTAAAAAATTAGAAAAAACAAAAAAAAAAATTTCACAAAAATTTTGAATTTCCACACAAAAATTCTCACTAACATGTTGTTAATAAATTTAATTTTTCACCAATAATCAATAATCAAATCAAATAAATTTGATAATAAATCCCTCTTCCAGATACTCCCGTTGATATAAAGTTTTGTTCTTAGAAAATCTCTTAATTGTTACTTGTTAATTAAAAGATTTAACGAGAAATTGCTCTCATTTCAAAGAGAACATACTCTTCATTTAAAAAAATATCAATCGTAAATGAGAAATTAACGGTTACAGCTTGTTTTTATTTTATGTTTATAAGAAAACAAAAAGAAATGTGTGTGTATGTGTAAAAAAGTAACATTAGCAAATGATGGAGAATTAACGGTATTATTTATTGTTTTGGTTTTTATGTTTAAAATAAACAAGAAGAAATGTAGATTTTGTTATTGTTTTTTTTCTGCTAAACAAGGAGCAGAGTTTTATATTTAACATTGAGTGTTATTAATAGAAGAATGTTAACACACAATTATGTTTTTTTAAAAAGCAATTAACAGTGTTAAAAAAAAACTTTTAACTGTTGGAATATTTAAAGGGACTTTAAAGAGATTTTAATTTCTAATGGAAATTAGAGATATTTACAGGAATTTTGAAATTGTTTTTTAAAGTTTTTAATTTATTTAGGGTTTTAAATCATTTCTGAAGAAAAATTTAGTGAAATTATTTAAGAATAAGAAATAATGCTTTATTCGGTTATAATCTTCCATACTCTTCAACAGATAGATGAACGCACCCAGCTAAATCGACTTAGATTTTGATTTGATGTAAGAATATATATACATAATGAGATGATCCACAGACCCCATTTAGAATTTAGAATTGTTGAAAAAATTGCCGTGTTTTGAATTAAATGAAGTTTGATTTTTTTCTCACACCTTTTTCTTTGTTGTGCCAAAATTAGAAATTGTTAGACATTTTATATATTTTTTTAATTATTTTTAATATTCAACTATTATTTTTTCATTTAATTGTTTTTTTTTTATTTTTATATTTTTGTTAACACCAAAACGTATACGTGATAAATTCATTAAATTTGTTAATTATTCGTCTTTGTTTGTCTTGGGTTTTAATATTAAAATTTGTTTATTTTTTTTTTGTAAACTCACATCCAACTTGTGCTTTAACAAATTGATTTATTAAGATTATTACTAAAAACCAAAATAATTTTAACATTTTATTTTTAATTTATTTTTTCTTTAGGGTTTTTTCAAAATTATTATTTGTTTAAACTTTTTAATTATATTTATTAAATTTTGGAATTTTTATTTTTAAAAAAACTTTTCCTATAAATTAATTTAAAATTTTAGAATTTTGTTTTTTAATTATTTTTATTTTTTAAATTCTTTATTTAAATTTTTCTTTATTTATTTATTTGTTTTAATTTAATTTGTTGTTTATTATTTTTTATATTTATTATTAATTTTTTATTATTTTTATTATTATTTTTTAATACTTATTATTATAATATTTATTTGAAAATTTAATTTTTGAAAATAAATTTGAAAGTTTTTTCTTTTAATTAATTTTTTTTTGTTTAATTTTTAAAATTTATGTTTCAATTTAATTTATGCGTTTATTTTCATTTTTTAATTACTAAATTAATTTATTTTTATTTTTCAAAATGATCTTATTTTTTCGTTTTTAATTTTTTTTTAACTTTAAAATTTTAAATTTATTTTCAAAATGTTTTAATTTCCTTTTTTAAATTGTTAAAAATAGTATACAATTTGTTTACTAATATTTTCAAATTTATTATCAAATTGATTAATTTTTTAATAGTTAAAATTTTTCAAAATTAGTTTTCTTTTTTTTTCGAAATTTTATTTGAATTTTCTTATTAATTAATTAAATTTATTTTCAAAGAATTGTTTTTTTTTTTTCAATTTTATTTTTTTATTTGTTTATTATTTTATAAATTCCTTTTTTATTTTTTATAATTTATTAAAAAACTTGAAAATAAATTTAAAATTTTTTTTTAAATTTATTGTCAGAATTTAAATAATATTTTTTTCTTTTTTGAATTTGTTTATGTTTTCTTATTTTTTTTTTTTTCAAATTTATTTTCAAGTTTTTAAATTTTTTTATCAATAATATTATTAATTTTTTATTTTTAAAATTATGAAAATGTTGTTTAATTTTTTTATTTTTTAAATTAATTTAAAAACTTTTTATTTTTTATTAATTTTCCAATTTACTTTTATTCAATATTAATTTATTGTATTTTTAAAAATTTATTTTAAATTTTTAAAATTTTTTATTTTATTTAAAAAATTTTAAAAATTTGTTTCACTTTTATTATTATTATTTTTTAATTATTTATTTTGGTTTTTAAGTAATGTTTTTTTAATAAATGCACTAGATGCTATTTTAGATTTTTATAACTAACTGATTCTGCAAATTTTTATTTTGAAATATTTATATACAAAAAAAGCAACACAACACATTTAATACCACAATATGTTCTAAACCACTACAACTGAACTCTTTAAAAAAACAGCAAAATTCTTTGTTTTCCTTTAAAACTAAAAACAAAACTACAACAACATCAGCAATAAAAGTTTAAACCCGAATATGAAACTGATAAGAAGAGCAACACAACTTTATTAAGATAAACAAAATAAACAATAGAATTTATTTCAAGTTTCAACAAAAACAAACACACTCACACACTCTTTACATTAACAAAAAAAACACTAAACATAATTTGATTAAGAGTTCTATATTTAATGAAGAGTATATAAAACACATCTGTATGGGTGTTTTAACAAAATTCCAAAAACAACAAGAATATGTCTTAAAAACTAACACTCGTACTGTTAACAACGACAGTCGGAAGTAATCTAAAGAACCCCCCTTTAAAAACAATAATAATACTTGTTGAATGCGTTTCTTTTTTATTAACACTTGTTTTCACTAATACTAATACATATGCATAATATATAAACTTTACTCTGAGTAGTTAATTTATACAACACTCATTTTATTGGAGTTCTATAAACAAAAACACACATTGTTACTAACACATATAAAACATTCCTGTCTGGGTTGGTTAACAGCAAAATAAAACTCTCTTATCTAAAAGGGAATTCTAAATAAATTGAGCATGAATCAAAAAAAAAATGTAAACAATGTTAACTTGTTATAAAATAACAATAACAAATATAAAGGTGCAACCAAAAAAACATACAATGTTATATACATAAAAAGAAAATCAGTTTAAAAGCAATAACAAAAAAGAAAAGCAGAAGAGTTTAGAATATAAGCTACTGGGTGATTAGGTTAATCAAGACAATACATAATGTTAACTCTTGTAGACATCTCTGTCTCTCATATAACAACATGTACAAAACTTTACATTTATGTAAACACATGTTTAACATACACAATACATAATTGTTATTATTTACATTGAACCGAATTTGTTTTGGTTCTTCTTTTTTTTAAAATAAGTTTATACGATTCATGCGGGTCATTTTTAAATAAAATAATTTAAATAAATTACATTTAATAATACTGAAGAATAAATTAAAACAAAAATAACATTTTACTTTTAAGTAATTTTATGCATTTCCTAAGAAAGAATTAACAAAATAAATGTATAAACAAAAACAACAATGAAACACATGTAAACGTGACGATCGTATAATAATTCCACTGAAAACAAAACTCTTACTCAACATTCTCAATTGACATTGAAATTTTTATTTTGTCAAATACATTTATTACACCCTATACCACCACAAGTGCTAAACAGGGTATATTAACTTTGTCATGCGTGTGTAACGCTAAGAAGGAATCATTTCAGTATCCATAATGTATATTTATATATATTCTTGCATTAAATCAAAATCTGATATGTCTGACCGTCTGTCCATCTGTCAAAGATAAAGACCGATATCTGGAGCAATTTCTAAGCTCAAGGAAAGAACTTTCGTTAAATTCTCAATTATAATTATCAAAATCGGTTCAGTAGAAAAAAGTTATAGCTAAAATTATGATTCATTTAAAATTTATATATATTTATATATGTGTGGGTGTTTATGTGTCATACATAACGTATATAAATTACACGCATTTGTGTTGGAGGGTATTGAAGATTCGCTATAGCCGAATATATCATTCTTACTTGTTTGTTGACTAAGAAAACCAACAATAAATAAAAACAAAAACAGAGAGTTGTCATCGGTCGTTAAACTTTTTGGTGCTAGACACCAAAAACAAAACACGCTTTCGCATAAAAAATAAGAATAGTGAAAAAAGCAGTGGTTCACAATTTTTTTTTTAAATAAAAATCACAAAAAAAAACTAAAATTGCTTAACAAATTTTAGAGATTTTTTTTATAAATTAAAAATTTTATTTTCATTTCAATTTAAGTTTTTTCTTTTTTATTTCGGACTCACTGCCAAGAAAAATGTACAATAACAAGAAATAAGTTACATATTCGTAATTATAATAGTCATGTTATTTATACATCCATATTCATATGACTATAAATACAAATACTCCCAATATGAACGACCTTCACATTGAAGTCAATAAAAAGAAATTATAATTTTTGGTTTGTTCGCTATAATAGAAATCGCCAGCACTTGAAGTTTATTAAAGAATATAACACACTATATATTTTATATATAAATCTCTTGGTATATATATTCTCAGATCAATTGAAAATCGATATAACTTTAGCTATGCTCCTTTGTCTGTCCATTCGTCCTTAATACATTTCATTAAAAAGTTTATTTAAGTTCTGAAAACTTTGCAAAATTGTTTTGGAATCTATAAAACCTATAGAGCGATATCAGTGACAGAGTATCAACTTGATAGAACCCGATTTGGGTATTTCCGGGTAAAATAATATTAAGCAACGTTAATCATTTCAGGATATTCGGAGAGATTGATTGTAGAACGGAGCACTCAATTTGCGATGAAAGAAAAATATCCAAAGAATTTTGTAAAAAACTATGTCCCGTGAGGGAAAATAGGCTTTGTAAACATGTGAAGGTTACATGATGGAAATTGAGTTAGGACTGCACGATCTAAGCTTAATCAGTTGGCATTAAGTCAATTACACCATCTCAATCTTAGTTTTTTATCAGGTGTACTCTTAAAGGCTCATAAGCCCATGAAACTTAACGAGGGCTTGATAGTTAAACAAGTGCAGGCTACTAAAATATAGCCTAGAGAACTATTACAGTCTACATGGATATAATGATAAGCAACCTAGATCACTCTAGAGTATTTGGGGTGATTGTAGAAGGAAGCGCTCAATTTGCGATTAGTGAGAGACAAATAACCAAACAGTTTGGTAAAAACAATGTTGCGTGAGGGAGAATGGGCTTTGTAGTTAAATATGTGAAGGCTACATGATGGAAATTGGTTTAGGACTGCACGATCTAAGCTTAATCAGTTGGCATTGAGTCGATTACACCATCTCAATCTTAGTTGTATAGGTCATCATATCACCTGCTGACCACCGCTCATTGACGAAAATGAAAAGATCGTGCTGCGGTCAGCAAGTGATAATCCTTGTCGATTAAGTTCCACCACTCGTCTGTCTCTTCTTGATATTTTTATTTTCAAACTAATTGTTCCAAACAGATGAAAATTTTCCAAACTCTTTGTTGTTGTCCTTTAAATGTTGGGATTTCAACGCAGACAGGTTAATGGGAACACAAAAACATTAGAAATTGGGAAAGCATTCGACTTGATGTACATTGATGCCAGAATATTCATTATCATTGAGAGTATCACAACAAGGATAATTAAAAGATTGGTTCTCTGAAAAAGTTAGAAGTTTGTGTAATTGGAAACATTCGATTCGATTAAGATTGAGACTCACACAACAAACCTTAAACGTTAGATTTTTTATGTCGAATTCTAATATTAACTAACATTATCATTGAGAGTCAACTAATGAACCATGTACCAGACAGAGTAATGAGATGACCTGATCATCAGAAAACGATCCGTCATACAATTTGAGAAATATTTTCGCATTATCATTGCCAACAAGTAAGAAGATGAGGAATTGGAAGAGCTTCGACCAGACCCTAAATCACAATCTTCCATCATGAGATGTTGCAAGATCAATCCTCAGCTATTTGGTAAATTGTGGAAACAGTATCCCTCAAATAAGACAAATTAACTCTGCAGTCAAGTGTCCAGGATGCCATGAAATATTACAGTATTTGATGGGATCTGAAGAGCGTTAAGTACTATGAGATATTGAGTTAGGAGGAAAACAATTCTTTCCTTTGAAGAGATAAATAAAGGAAAAATTAACAAAATATTCGACCAGACATAAAGGTCATAAAAGTCACAATGTTGCATTACAGCTCAAAAAACTATTTGGAAGGCGATGGAATGTAAATCATCCTAATTACTCCGAGGCCAAATGTAAAGGATGCCTTAGCAATTGGTCTGTATTATTCGGAACACAAGAAGGTTTTGTACTAATTTAGACCCGAGTTACCAAGAACAAATTACTAAACACGAGATATTAAACTTGCATTGAGATAACTCTATGATTGTATGTTGCTGGACGGTTCAAATACTTATTGGAAGGAAAGAAATGGATGAGAGGTTTTGGCTGAAAACTTCTTATAACCTGGAGCTTGCTTCTTCCTACTGCCAAGTCTCTTAGTGGAATATGCTTCACTTTAGAACTGGGTATCAGAAGAATAAGTGTGATTCAAAGCTTATCTTTATGCCACTGGAAGAGGTGAAATGCTTGAGCGAAAAATTTTAGAATCAGTTCTAAATTTCAAACAATGAAAGGTTAAATCGATTCGTCTTATTTGATACCCCAAATCATTAATTGCAAAATGCGGCATTTTGTCGCATTTAACGATTATAGTTTCTTTCGGACTAATTTGCTTATAAAAACAAATAAACATACAAAAAACGTAGCAAAGAAATCCCCCAAAAAACACTATGAGTGATTATGTGACTACACGAGCATGAGCGCTCGATCAAACAAAACGTCAGAGAGTCAATGTACTTTTTTTTTTCTTTTTGACAATTGTTTATATATATTTATGTTTGTTTTTGTTTAGGTTCGTAACCGGTAATAATGACAAAAAAAAATAATGGTTTTAGAAATAAAGTGTAGGGGAGTTTGGGGTAAATGAACGGAATTAGATTTTAATTTGATTTAAACTGGTTATTAACATTTGAACTAATGAAAACGAGAGTTCAAATATTCAAATTCAAATTGAAATTCATTAATCAGTTTCGAAGTGTGAAAATAATAATTCAAAATATTTTGAATACAAAATTTTTGCGATTTGTCATCAAAAATGTTTAAATGCCGGATCATTTTGTTGTTGTTGTAGATTTTGATGTTTAGAGATCTCTATTGTTTGGATTTTTATTTTTAACAAAAAAGTCAATGAACTTTTTGATTTTTTTTTGGATTAAAAAAAATTCAAATGAAAATAAAAGTTTTTTTTCAAAATTTATTATTTCAAGTTTTTTTTCTATAAATTCTAAATTTTAATTTATTTGTTTATGACAACAATAAGATCTTTATGAATAATTTATTTAAATAAATTGATTATTTATTAAATTCAAATTTCAAAAAAAAAAAAAAAAAAAAAAAACTAGATTTTCAATTAAGTTTTTTCTTTTATTTAAGTTCAAAAATCATTAGATCACTATAATAGCTTCAATAATTATAAAACGCTCTTTGTTTAAATGTCACTCGCCCATTCATTGATTTCCTTCCTTGTTATAATTTTTGACAGCTGGTTTGACGTTAGAGGAATTAATTATTAAAAGAAAACTAATAAATTTTGTATACTTCTTTTTTGACAGCTGTTGAAGGTGTTTACACTCACTGTTTTTTTGCACCGTGTAAAACAGCTACTTGCAGCTTTTCAGTAGGGGTTTTACACGGTGCATTTTTTAGAAATAATTTGTTAACTTTGGAACTATTAAATATTTTTTACTGAAATATCACCTTCTGCAGCTCTGGATGAATAAATATCTATCGCGTCATCATCATCTTTGTCGCTTAAGGAGGTTCAGCCTTTACTCTGTTTGCTTGCCATCGAGAGTTTTGTGTCTCACTCTTGCAAATTAGTGAATGCTAAAGCGTTGCATAGCGGTATATTGGTTACCGTTATAAGGGGTTTTATACAATGACCATGTGCTTTTGATTTTAAATATATACGCCGTTAACTGGTGAAGACCATAACCATACTTAAGTTTTTAATTGAGAGTCGGGAGCCCTTTTTTCCTATATTTTTTTAGAGTTGCCATAATACTCAATATTGTGTTCAACGATTGTGTTGTTGTCTGCAGAGTTCTAGTACTTGGATACATTTGTGTGATATCCTGGCAATATGAGTGTTTGAGGCGCCGCTATTAAAATTCCCAAAAAAAATTTAAATTCAGGAAATGTTTTCCAGTAGATGCGGCAAAAGCACAAATTTTTAGTAAGTCCAAGTGACGTGAAAAGGACACCCATTAGCTGTTTTTTTTCTTACAGCGCATTTTCTGAATTAATTCCATAACATTCAAACTAATAAATATATTTTAATGAAATTTCTTTCCAACATTCTGAAAGTGCTTTTCAATTGATAAAGTAAAAGCACAAGTTCTCATTAAATCCAGGAGACGTGGGAAGGACCTCCAAATCCGGTCACCTCGGTATTCTTTTAAAAAATGGAAAAAATTTATTTATGATTTAGAATTTGTTCCATAGCTTGAGAGCTAAAGAATATATTTTACTGAAATTTCACCTAAACATTCTGGAGATATTTTTCAACTGAATTGCAAAAGCATAATTTATTAGTGTCTCCAAGGGGGAAAGACAGGGACCTACAAATTTGGTCACTTCGAGATTTTTTTATTTGTCAAATTTTTATTTTTAATTTGTTGTGTAAAACAATAAAATCGCCATAATTTTGATTGAGTTTTATAGACCGAATCTGATCTTAGGAAAAGTACCCTGATTATATACCTACATAGAATTACTATATATCGTAACATCTGAAATGAAGGCAACCCTCAAATAACCACAGAATGAAATTTTTTTGAGAAAGTAAATTTTTGAAAAAAGGTTTCTCATGAATGGGAATTTCGGGTATTTTGAAACCAAAGAAGTGGGAATCTTTTTATAGTCCTGGCTTAAGGAAAATTTGGTCCATACTTTACTAAAATGAAACAACTGAAAACAGCTTTGTAACAGTGTAGAGAGCCACCTAAAAATAAAGCTATAAAATTGTTTACTTCTGAGAATATCAATAGTAACAAGGTTCTACTAACGTCCAAAGACCAGCTAGAAACTTGTACTACTTCAAGTTATAATGCAAAATATCTGAGGAAAAAATATAGTAAATTTCATGAAAATATATTAAAGGAATCAAAAGTTATATATGAAAAAGTGAGAGAGGACTCTTTTTCATAAAATCGTTTACCATAGAAATACAAGGAAAATGTATACATTTTACTCGAGGGGACCAAGTTTAACTTAATTTTTAATACACTGTGTAATTTAATTTATATAAATATTTGGTATCTTTAGAAAGTTATTTACTTGAAAAATAATAATATGTTTATAAAAAATTATTAAAACAAATTTTTCTTTAATAATTTTTTAAAAAATCTAAAATTTTTATTTTCAGTGTACTTCTATGAAATTATGTGTAGAATTAGACCTTGAATAAAATGTGTTTTAATAAAGATATTACTATGAAATTCGAATATAATATAAAGTAAATTGTCCCCAATTGAGGACTATAAATGGATTCCCATTTTTTTATACCAAATACCCAAAATTCCAATATGAAGAAAAGTTGATTTATACATTTAGTTTTTTCCTGTTAATTGGTGACTCTTACATTATAAGGGATTTAAACCATTAGAGACTTTTGGGGTGAATAGTAAACATATGTAGGTATATATATAATTGAGGCACTATTTCTTTAACTAAGCTTTGACTATTTTTTTCTAAGTTTTTTTAATAAGAAAAATTTCTGAAAATTACTAAAATTCTGATAGATCTAGCGGGGAAAGTGTTAGCTCTAAAGAGCTCGTATAAGGTTTAGAAGAATTTACATTAAGATTACTTTTAGGACAATATAGAAAAAGTTATAGTTTAAAGGAAAAAAGTGTGTTTTAATGTGACGACAGGTTAACACCTTTTTTGAACAAAAGACTCACATTTTTTCAAAACTTTTATTTCAAAATAATATAACTTTTTATCGCATCCACAGAGGTATGTGAGCCCACGACAAACTTTTTTTGAATTTTGTTTAGAATCCAATTAGATTTCAGATTTTTTGGACCTTAATTGTGACCTAAGTGGTTAAAGAACAAAAAGAAGTCATGTTAAAAAATGGATCTAAAATTTCCTTCTTGAGGTGACAAATTTTGGAGTCCTATACTTCGTTCCCAGAACTCACCAAGACTTAAAGCTTTCGCCACATCTATTAGAAATCACCTACAGATAGTCCATATGATTTTTCATTAAAAAATATTTGATAGTTCAAAAGTTATAGAATTATTTCCAAAAAAACTGTAAAAGAATTATTTATCAAAAGAAAACAACTAGAAAGACAACTCTTTTTTACAATTTTAAAAAAATGTATATACTCTCATTAAAAATTTTGTATAGACAATTGTAAGGACTATCTATGTGTAAACTTATTTTTTATTCGAAATCAGAAATCAATTTTTTTGGCGATTTTAAAAAAATATATCTCATATTTGAGGTGACCAAATTTGGAAGGGTATATCTCCTCTGTTGGATTCACTAAAAATTTGAGCTTTTCCACATTAATTGGAAAACATTTCCAGAATATCCTTGTGAAATTTAATTAAAAAAATATTTAGTAGTTTCAAAGTTATAGAACTATTTCCAAAAAAAAGCGTTAAAAGAATAATGAAAAGAATACAATTACAGATACATCTCCTTTTAAGTCTCTTGAGATAAGAAAATACTCTCATTAAAACATTTTTATAGAGAATTATAAGGGTTACTTATATGTTAAATAATTTTTCATAAAAATCGTAAATCAAATTTTGACGATTTTTTTAGTTTTTCACTTTTGAGGTAACCAATTTTGGATATCCATACCTTCTCCCTTGGACTTACTAAGGACTTCAGCTTGGGCCACATCTATTGGGTATCATTTCCAGAATATCCTTGTAAAATTTCATAAAACAATTTTCAGTAGTTTTAAAGTTATAGAATTATTACAAAAAAACCGTTAGAAGAGTAGAATACAACTAGAGATACAACTCCTTTTTATACTCTTCTACTCTTTTTTTATACTTTAAATTCGCTATAATAAATTAACTTAGGATAAAAACTCGTTCTGCAATACGTTTTTGAATACAAATCATCTCTTTTAACTCTTTTTGCCAGAGTTTCCGTTCTATTCTCTTTTCTCGTTCATTGACTGTCCGTTTATGAAAGTGAATTTTTAATTTTTATCTAAATTCTATATAAAAAGTAAACATGTTTCTTTGCGTTTTATTATAGTTCTTTATGATTTTAAAATCTAAAAATTTAATCGTTTGTTTTTCTATGAATTTTAATTTTCTTTCAATAATTTTATTATTGATTTTTAATAAATTTTGAGAATAAATTTAACTGTTTTTTTTAATGAGTTCACTTTTTTTGTAGATAAAGTTCAAGGGATTTCAAATGCGTTTTTTGGAAAAAAAACTAGATACACATTCAAATAAATTCTTGTGAAATAGAGAATTCTTAAAAATATTTGTTAATGAAATTTCCTTAACTTCTTGGCAGGTTATTGAACTATTTTTTTTCTTCCGAAATGAGTTAAAAGTCAAATTAGAAAATATTAGTCATATGATATTTCATACTATAAACCTAATTTAGCTAAGTTTTTATTCAATTCAGCTAATGAAAATCTTATCTTATTTCCTCAAAAGCTATTTAGCTAATATTATTATCATTGAAATTGTATTCAGCTAAGAATTTTTACAATTCAGCTAAAGAAAATCAAATAAAAACTGATATATTAATTTTAATTTTTGCAAAATTTTCATAAAAAACGTATTCAGCTAAGAATTTTAACAATTCAGCTAATGAAATCTTATCTAATTTCCTCAAAAGCTATTTAACTTATATTTAATTACATTACATTAAAATCGCATTCAGCTTTAGAATATTTGCTATTCAGCTAAAGGAAATAAATTAAAAACTTTAATATTCATATTAATTCTTGCAAAATTTTCATAAAAAATGTATTCAGCTAAGAATCTTAACAATTCAGCTAATGAAATCCTATTTTATTTCCTCAAAAGCATTAAAATTGCATTCAGCTTAGAGTTTTTGCTATTCAGCTGAAGAAAATAAATTAAAACTTTAATATTCAAAATTTTCATAAAAAACATATTCAGTTACGAATTTTACAATTCAGCTAATGAAAATCTTATCTAATTTCCTCAAAAGCTATTTAGCTTATACTTAATTACATTAAAACTGTATTCAGCTAATAATCTTTACAATTCAGCTAGAGAAAAGTGAAATATTCACTTTATTTCTTAAAAAATTTTCATAAAAAACGTATTCAGCTAACAATTTCTACAATTCATTGCATTCATGCATTCAGCTACGAAATTTCACAATTCAGCTAATGAAAAATATTATCTTAACTCCATTTAAGCAATTCAGCTAACATTTAACCAAAAAAAAATTAATTATAATTTTTTGAAATACGTCATAAAATACATATTCAGCTAAGAATTTTTACAATTCAGCTGATGAAAATCTTTTCTAAAATCCATTAAAGCTATTCATCTAATGTTTAGTTGCTTAAAAAACGTATTCAGCTACTTAAAAACTCATTTAGAAGAGAATTTTTATAATTCAGCTAATGAAAATCATAGCACAATTCAATTAAGTCTATTTAGCTAACATTTAACACAATTCAGCTTAATCAAATTGATCAAACTGCATAAATGTTATATTCAGCTAAGAATCTATTGAATTTAGTTTATGAAAATCTTATCTTAATTTTAATAAAGCTATTCAGCTGACATTTAACACTATTCAGCTGAATAAAAATCTACGAAAATGGAAAAATGGATTTATTTCACTTAAAAAAATTATATAAAAAACATATTCAGCTAGGAATTTTTACAATTCAGCTAATGAAAATATCGTAATTACACAAATGCAATTTAGCTAAAATTTAACACAATTCAGCTATTCAGCTTTTTATAATAATAAAGAAAAACTGTTTTTTCATTGTCATTCTTTCAAAAATGGTTTATGTGTAATTCAGCTAATGAAAATTCTAATTGAATATCATTTAATGCAATTCAGCTGAACAAAACTTTAAACTTTGTTACAAAAACTTGATAAGAACTATATTCAGATAAGGATTTTCAAAATTCAGTTAAAGAAAATCATTTTTAGATTCCACAAAGTTTTTCTTAATTTTTGTTAGCTGAATTTCAGTTTTTATTAGCTGAATTAAGAAAACTAATTCAGCTTGTATTTTTTAGCAGCTGAATTATTTGTTTATTAGCTGAATACATATTTTTAAATTTTTCTTAATTTTGTTAGCTGAATAGTGTTCTTTATTAGCTGAATATATATTTTTTAATTATTCTTAAGTTTTGCCAGCTGAATTGTGTTTTTATACATATTTTTCGTATTGTTCTTACTTTTCGTTAGCTGAATTGTGTTCTTTATTGGCTGAATGTGTATTTTTTTAATTATTCTTAAATTTTTCCAGCTGGTTTATACTTTTTATTAGCTGAATATTTTTTTTTCTTGGCTGAATTGTATTTTATATTAGCTGAAAAACATATTTTTTATTTTTCTTAATTTCTTTAGCTGAATAGAATTTTTTATTAGCTGAATTGTGTTCTATATCAGCTGAATAAAGTATTTTTAACACTTTCTTGACTTTTGCTAGCTGAATTCGAATTTATGGCAGCTGAATAAACTATTTAATGCAGTTTAAGGCTTTAGTATTAATTTTTTAATTCAAAATTCAAAAATATATTTAATTCATGTTCTTTTCTTGCTTTATGTAATTTTAAATTGTTATGATGTAATTTGCTTTAATTCAGCATTTATAAAGTGAATCAAAAAACAAAATTTTTTATCAAATATCAAAAACATATATTTGATAAAAAATTATGTTTTTTGATTAAAATTTATGTTTATTGATAGTGTGTAATTTTACACATTCATAATGTAATCGTATTTTTTACTTCAGCTTTTTTATTAAAAATATTTAAATAATTATAAATCTTTTGCATCATTTGTTTAAATATTTTTAGCTTAATATTTTTGTATATATTTGATGGTGTAGTTTTACATCTATATGATGTAAAAAAGATTTTTTTATATTTTTTTTTTAATGTAAACATTCGTTTTATGATAAAAATTTATGTTCTCTGATATTTTTAAGCATAAATTCTGGACATTTTTGGTTAAGTGTAATTTTACATTTTAATAGTGTAATAAATGTTAATCTCTTTTTTTGGTTTTTCTTAAATATTTTTAGCTTAAATATTTGCATTTTTCGAAAATTTAAGACTCTTTCTTTGATTCTTTCCTCATTAAGTACAATTTTACATTTTAATGATGTAAAAATATCTTAAATATTTTACATATTTTTTAGACATTTCTGGCTTAATTTTTTTATAATAAAAATTTAAACTTTTTTATTTATTTAAGAATTAATTCATTTGTTTTTAGTGTAATTTTACATTGTTATGGTGTAATTGTATTAATCAATTTAGCATTTAAAGCAATTATTTTTGTATTTTTGTTTAATATTTTTTGTTCAATTTTTGCGGTTTTTATAAAATTATGGAACCTTTATTTGATTCCTTTTTAATTAAGTGTAATTTTACATTTTTATAATTTAATTATTTTTTAATTATTTTATGTAATATTTAGCTTAATTATTTTCTTTATAATAAATATTTAGGCTCTCTGATTTATTTAAGAATAAATTGTATTTTTTTGCTTAAGTGTAATTTTACACTTAAAGAGTGTAATATTATTTATTTTTTTTTTGTAATTTCGTTAATTGATTTTAGATTGGAACCTTCATTAAGTGTAATTTATTCTTTTGTCCATTTTTCATAAAGTGTAATTTTACATTTTATAATGTAATTATTTTTAATCTTTTTTTTTAGATATTTAGCTTAATTATTTTCTTTAAAATAAAAATCTCGGGTCTTGCACTTATTTAGAAATAAATTGAGATCTTTTTTGTTAAGGTGTAATTTTACACTTAAAGAGTGTAATATTATTTATTTATTTTTTGTAATTTCGTTAATTCATTTTAGTTTGGAACCTTTCATTAAGTGTAATTTTACTTTTTTGTCCATTTTTCATAATGTGTAATTTTACATTTTTATAATGTAATTATTATTATTATTTTTTTACAATTTTTGCTTACTATTTTCTTTAAAATAAAATTCTCGGGTCTTGGACTTATTTAGAAATAAATTGAGGTCTTTTTTTGCTCAAGTGTAATTTTACATTTTAAGAGTGTAACAATATTTATTTAACATTTAACATGTTAATTTATTTTAACTATTTTTGTGTGCGTTTATTAAATGTTTTTGACTTAAATTATTTCTTTTTTATAAAAAATGAAGATACTCTGTCTGATACCTTTCAGTGTAATTTTACTTGTTAGTAGTGTAAAAAAACTTTTTAAGGTGTTAATTTGTATTATTATTATTTTTTGTAGGTTTATAACATTTTTTAACTTTTTTACTTAAACAAATGTTAATTTTTGCTTTAGTGTAATTTTACTTATTAAGAGTGTAATGTTCACAATTTATTGATTTTTAAGGTGCTAATTTATTTTATTGAAATTTTTTATTTTTATAAGCTGTTTTTGTTTGTTTTTTTTCTTTTTTTTTAACGAAAAATTTATTTTCTCCTTTAGTGTAAATTTACTTATTAAGAGTGTAATTTCTAAAATTTTTTTTATTGTTTAAATTTGTTATTCATTTTTTCTATTATTTTAATTATTTCCGTTATTCTGTTTTTGGTTACATTTTTTGTTCTTGTCTGGCATAATTCATTTACTACCGGCATAAAATGTGTAAAAACTTGTAAAAAAGAGTGTAAAATTAAATTATGCGTAAAACAAGTATGACAATGTTAATGTCAAAGCAATAAACTTGAATATAATAAACATTTTTTTTATTCAATGAAAATTAAAAAAAAGTTATTGTGGGGAAATAAATAAAAAACACGTAAAAACTATAAAATTGTTATCAAAAAGGTGATAGAATGGAAGTTAAAATAAAAAAAAATTATTATGAATATTTTTTTTAATTAATTAAATTAATGACGTTGACCTTTAGAGAAAAATTTATTAAAAAATGAAATGGAATTATATTTTATATGATTTTTCAATAAAAAAAGAGGTTAATTAATGTAAATTTACATAAAACCAGTGTAAATTGTTATTTGTGGGATTTAAGTTACAGGGTAATTTTAATAGTGTGTCAGGGAAATAAAGGTGTGTTTAAGAGATGAAAACAACAACAACAATAACTTACCTTTTGTGTTAAACAAATTGAATTAAAGTCATTTCCGCTTTTTTAAGATTTTTGTTTTTTTTTCATAATTTTCTGAATTCTGAAATGTTTTTTTTTCGAATTTTTTCTAAAGCTGAGGGGGTCACTTATTTGTTTTTAATTGCAGCTCGAAAGTCTTTTTAATTAAAATCAGGGCTTTCTGAGCAACAATCAAAATTATATAAGGACCCATATATAAATTTTCCAACACTATTTTTAACACTGTTTTTCCAACACTTTTTTTTTCAAAACTTATTTCCAACACTTAAACATTTTTTGCTTAAATTATTTAAATTTTTCTTATATAAAATTGTTTTATATTTTATTTTTATTTTGTTATTTCATCAGCGACTTAACGGTATGAGATGCTGTTGTTGACTGCATATCCGGTTCTAAATCTTAATTTCAATATCCTGTTATGATCTCACTTTTAACAAAATCTTATTTTGGCTAAAATTTACTTCGTTAAATTCCGTTATTTTAAGCATCGTTTCTATTTGTTTTGTTTTTTTTGTCCACCTTCAAATTGTTTTTGTTTAACCCCCAATTGGAACTTTCAAACCTGCGCTGTTGTAATTCTCCTTTTAACCCTTTCCCTTCTCGCCTTTTCTTTATATTCGCCTTAGTCCGTTTTAAAATGTATAATTTTCAAATTTATATTTCTTTTGCTTCATTTAACCAATAAAAAAATTTCTTTGGTTTTTCTTTTGTTTTTGTTTTAAATCTCAAATTATTGTCATTTTAATAATTATAAGCTTTTATTGTGGTAGGTCGTTTATTTTCGGCATTAATTGTGTAATTTAACAAAAAGTTTTAATAGATTTTAGCGCAGGCGCCTTCAATAACACACTAAAATGAAATTTTAAATATTCAAAAAAGTAACGCCTTTTAGAGGTTCAAATAATTCGGGTAAATAAATAAATAAATAAATAATAAAATTATAAAAGTAGGAGGTCTTAGTTTTTTCAATAAAAAATTATTTTTATATAAAATTTCTAAAAATAGTCTTTTCTCAAAAAAAAGAATCCTTCAAAAAGTTATTTATAAAATTTCTAGTTAAATTTTAACTAAAAATAAAATTTCTAAAAATAACTTTTTCTAAGAATTTTTAAAACAATTAAATTTATAATAATTTATTCGCTTATTTAATTAAATATTTCATTAACTATTAATTAATTATTTATTTAATATAATATGCAACATAGTTAAGACTATAGATTACTATACAGATCAGTTAATAGACTAAACTATAGCACAAGCCATAGCCTAGTCCTTAGACCAGACAATAGATTAGTATATAATATAGTCATATAGTTCAGATTGTAGTTTATAATCCAGACTATAGGCTAAAATAAAGACGAGTCTATTGTCTAGACTATAGACTACTTAGTTTACAATCCAGGCTATAGACTAGTCCATAGTTCGCACTATGAACTGAAATAAAATCTATAGTCTGGATAACTATAATTAAGATAATAGACCAGTGTGTAGTTCAGACAATAGACTGCTCTATAGTCCAAGCAGTAGACTATTTATTCCAAACAATAGACTAGTCTGTAGACCAGAGAATAGATTATATTTCAATTTATAGTGTGGACTTTAGACTAGACTAGTTAATATTTTAGACTAAAGAGCTGTTTATACAACAGAACTAGAACTAAACTATAACAGAACTAGAACTGAACTAGAACTGAAGTAGAACTGAACTAGAACTGAAGTGGAATTGAATTAGGACTTGAACTGGACTAAAACTTAAGTAGAATACAGCTGAACTAGTTTATAGTCTCGTCTAAAAAGTTGTAAAAGTGTCGTTTATAAACTAGTTTATGGTCTCGTATATAGACTAGTTTATAGTGTTGTTAATAAGTTAGCTTATAGTCTTGTCTATAAGCTAGCTTATAGTCTCGTCTATAAACTAGTTTATAGTCTCGTCTATAAACTAATTTATAGTCTCGTCTATAAACTAGTTTATAGTCTCGTCTATAAACTAATTTATAGTCTCGTCTATAAACTAGTTTATAGTCTCGTCTATAAACTAGTTTATAGTCTCGTCTATAAACTAGTTTATAGTCTCGTCTATAAACTAGTTTATAGTCTCGTCTATAAACTAGTTTATAGTCTCGTCTATAAACTAGTTTATAGTCTTGTCTATAAACTAGTTTATAGTCTTGTCTATAAACTAGTTTATAGTCTCGTCTATAAACTAGTTTATAGTTTCGTCTATAAACTAGTTTATAGTCTCGTCTATAAACTAGTTTATAGTCTCGTCTATAAACTAGTTTATAGTCTCGTCTATAAACTAGTTTATAGTCTCGTCTATAAACTAGTTTATAGTCTCGTCTATAAACTAGTTTATAGTTTCGTCTATAAACTAGTTTATAGTCTCGTCTATAAACTAGTTTATAGTCTCGTCTATAAACTAGTTTATAGTCTCGTCTATAAACTAGTTTGTAGTTTCGTCTATAAACTAGTTTATAGTCTCGTCTATAAACTAGTTTATAGTCTTGTCTATAAACTAGTTTATAGTCTCGTCTATAAACTAGTTTATAGTTCGTCTATAAACTAGTTTATAGTCTCGTCTATAAACTAGTTTATAGTCTCGTCTATAAACTAGTTTATAGTTTCGTCTATAAACTAGTTTATAGTTTCGTCTATAAACTAGTTTATAGTCTCGTCTATAAACTAGTTTATAGTCTCGTCTATAAACTAGTTTATAGTCTCGTCTATAAACTAGTTTGTAGTTTCGTCTATAACTAGTTTATAGTCTCGTCTATAAACTAGTTTATAGTCTCGTCTATAAACTAGTTTATAGTCTCGCCAATAAACTAGTTTAAAGTCTCATCTATAAACTAGTTTATAGTCTCGTCTATAAACTAGTTTATAGTCTCGTCTATAAACTAGTTTGTAGTTTCGTCTATAAACTAGTTTATAGTCTCGTCTATAAACTAGTTTATAGTCTTGTCTATAAACTAGTTTATAGTCTCGTCTATAAACTAGTTTATAGTTTCGTCTATAAACTAGTTTATAGTCTCGTCTATAAACTAGTTTATAGTCTCGTCTATAAACTAGTTTATAGTTTCGTCTATAAACTAGTTTATAGTTTCGTCTATAAACTAGTTTATAGTCTCGTCTATAAACTAGTTTATAGTCTCGTCTATAAACTAGTTTATAGTCTCGTCTATAAACTAGTTTGTAGTTTCGTCTATAAACTAGTTTATAGTCTCGTCTATAAACTAGTTTATAGTCTCGTCTATAAACTAGTTTATAGTCTCGCCAATAAACTAGTTTAAAGTCTCGTCTATTAACCATATTATTTTGAATCCACATTTATGGAGTAATTTGCAGTCTAGTCTGCTGACTACTTTATAATTAGGTAAATAAACTTCTTTATAGTCTAATTTGTAGAATAGTTTATAGTTTCCACTATAAACTATAAACTAGTTTATAGTCTCGTCTATATACTTATTTTTGGTCTCATATAAAGATTACATTATAATTTCATCTGTAGACTAGTTAATAGCTTCGTCTAGGATGTGGTTTAGGTGACAGTTAACAGATTTTTTTTTAAGTTCAAACTTCAGAAAAGGCTACAGTATTTATTCCAGTCTTAAAGCTCAATTTTTTGTTATGACTTTTTTTTTTACTATAATCTAGTCTTGTGAAGTCTATAAAGTCTCGATCATGTTTGACTTTGTTTCGTCTATAGTTTCCATTATTATAGTCGATTAATGAGTCTCTAGTTCAATCTGTACTTTCGATTTAAATTTAGTCTCATAAATAGTCCAGTCTTTTGTCAATCTAATAGTCTTTTATTTTAGCCTTTAGTCTCGCATTTAGTACAATCTTTTATCAATCCAATTTTCTCTTCATAGTAACAGTTTCAACTATTTTTTTAATCTGACATTTAGTCGTTTATCACATCCGTATCTATTCTCTGGCAACCATTATAGTTTAGTTTTTAAAAGCTACTTTAGTCTAGTCTTTAAGCTATATTTTTTTAAGTAAACTTAAATCTAGATTTTTGACCATTAAGTAGTTCCAGCTAAAGTGCAGTCTTTATTAATAAATTTCAGCTTTAGACTTATTTATATTCCGTTAGTCTTGGTTATGAAATAGACAACAAAAACAAATCTTTAAATTTTGAAAAGCCACATTTAATTGTCCCACATTTTCCCCCCCCAAAAAAAAAGCTATCCAACATATCTGTCCAGCTATCTGTCTTTTTCTTTTTATATCAATTGGCCATTTAATGTTTAGAACGACAACAACAACAACAACAATAATAACAGTTAAATAACATAACAATTCATTGACATCCATAAGATTGACATTTGTTGACAGTTACATTTCACACCTTTATCACTTAATAACAAATAGTTAACCCTCTCTCTCACTCTCACTCTCTTATTATATATCTCTTCATTTGTAACTTCAACTGTCAACATTTTATTGTTTATCCTCAGATAATGTAACTGTCAATCTTATATAACAAATTCAAAAAAAAAAAGGACTTAGAAAAAAATTCCTTAAATTAAATTAGACTTTAACAAATCGTTGTTAATTATTTATGATTTCTAAAATGCGTTAATTGTTCAAAACATTTCAAAATAAACAAAAGTTTATTTTCAGTTGACTTAATTACTTAGAGAATTGTTAAAAAACACACACACACACACGATTTAAATTACTATTTTTGCTTTAATATTTACTTCAAAACTCATACCTGTCAGATATGAATAAAAATATATATATAAAGTCTATTTTAAAATCGTAAATCGTAAGAATTTTAAATGAGGAACAATTATTCAAAATGATATTTTGACATTTGCATGTTATGTAAACTGAAAATTTCGTTGAAAAAAAATACTAGAAAATTCACGTTTTTTTTGTTTCGAGTGAAATGCATTCCCTAGTGATGTCGAAAAAAAAAACGTATCAACAACAATAGTGACAAAAACAAAAGAAAGAAAGAAGCTGCCAAAATCTATTGAAGGCGACATTTAGAAAGAAAAAAAAAAAAATAAACAATTATTTGACATTTACTGTGTCAAGAAAATTTAAGTGGAAAGAGAGTTAAACAGCGGTAAAATGAACTTATGAGATACGCTACTTAAAAGATTACTAAAGACTAGAGTTTATAGTCCAAAATTTATTCTAATTTATAGTCCTGACTACAGACTAGTTTTTAGACTTGATTTTAGACTAGTTCAATGTCTCGATTATAGACTAATTAATGGTCTATGATTAGGACTATAAACTAGTCCATAGTTAATAGTTTCTATTTCATAATTCAGACAAGCCTGACTATGGACTAGTTGACAGTAATGTCTATAGACAAAATTGGACTAGATTATAGAGTTGATTATTGTGAAACTATACAATTGTTTGTACTCTAGATTATGGACAAAATTACAGTCCAAACTATACACGGATTCCTTGTCAAATCAAAAAAATAAAAACACTACTAGTTCAGTTTTAGGATCAGTTCTTGTTCAGGTTTAGTTCAGTTCCAGTTCAGAATTAGTTCAGTTCTAGTTTAGTTCTGGTTCAGTTCTAGTTTAGTTCTGGTTCAGTTACAGTTCAGTTCTAGTTCAGTTCTATTTCAGTTCTAATGCAGTTCTAATTCAGTTCTAATTCAGTTTTAGTTTAGTTCTAGTTTAATTCTAATTAAGTTCTGGTTTAGTTCTAGTTTAGTTCTGGTTCAGTTCTAACTTAGTTCTAGTTCAGCTCTAATTCAGTTCTTGTTCAGTTCAAATTCTATTCTAGTACAGCTCTAGTTCAGTTCTATTCAGTTCTAATGCAGTTCTAATTCAGATCTAATTCAGTTCTAGTTCAGTTCTAATTCAGTTCTAATTCAGTTCTAGTTTAGTTCTAATTAAATTCTACTTCAGTTTTAGTTCAGTTCTAGTTCGGTTCTAGTTCAGTTCTGGTTCCATTCGAGCTTGGTCTTCGTAAGCAATTCATTATTAAATTCTTTCTCAGTATTTTACTATAAGACGACTTGATAGTCTCATCTATAGCCTAGTTTTTAGTCTCATTATAGACTAGTTTATACTCTCGCCTGTAAACTAGTTTGTACACTCTTTATAGTCTCGTCTATAGATAGACTTGTTTATAGTCTAGTTTTTAATCTCGCCTTTAAAATAGCTTATTGACTTGTCTATAGATTAGTTTATAGAGTCTTCAGTAATGTCTTTAAGGAAGAGAGTGCAAACTAGTTCTATAGACGAGACTATAAATTAATCTTCAATAGTTTATAGTCTCGTCAATAGAGTACTTTGTAGTCTCTTCTTTGAACTATAGTCTCGTTTATTGACTAGTTTATAACATCTTAGGTAAACTAAGTTATAGTGTCTTTGATGGAATTGTTTATAGCCTCATCTATAGACTATTTATATAGTCTATAGTCTACAAATTATTACATTTCCTTTACTTCTTTGTAAGACCAAAAAATTTTTGTAGTGACAGCTCCCCTCTTTCTGTTTTCTAATCCTGTTTGCCATCATTTATTGTGGTGTCAAGTTTTGTTTAACCCACTCTCTCTCTCTCTATCTCCCTCCTACATTTTACTCTTTTATTGTTTGTTTACCTTCTTGTCTTGGTTTCATTTAACTGTCAAGCTAATGATTTCTTATTCTAACATTTACAAATTGTTTTGCAATTCAAGATTTCTTTTTTTCCTTTTTTTTTGGGAAAAATCTACGAAAACTAATTTTTGTTTGTTGTAGCTGTTTTTTTGTCGGTAGACATTTTAAAACGACGAACTGAACTATAATAATAATTTACCGTAAAATCTCTCTTAAAATGTTTGTTGAATTGTTGTTTCTGTTTTCCGGAATTGTTTTGTATCGTGACAATTACTCTTATTTATTATTGATGGAGTTTAAAAGTCATTGCTACGAAAAAAAGGAAAATGCTACGAATAATATGTTATTTTAGCAAATAGCATTTGATAGACAAATCCACAAAATGGTAATAATGAAGAAGACAAAGAGAGTTCTCGGTTAAAGGAAATAGAAAAAAAATAATATTTTGTTATTTTTTTTTTAATTTTATGAAATTTAAGAAATATTACAATTTAATAGTTTAAATCCCATAAACTAAACTATAAACTCTTGATTTTAGTAGCATTTTGATTGCATATTTTTGTTATTAAAAAATAAATTTAATTCATTTCCATTTATTAATAAAATTCTACCATTTTTAAAAACTTCCTAATTAATTTAATTAAATATTTCTTATAAAAAAACTATAATACATTTAAAACTATATATATATATTTAATTTGACTACATATTGTCCAAATAATAAATGTCAATTGAATTAATAATTATTCCCTGCAAAAAAAGTGATAAAAATAAAATGAAAATCAAAAAAAGAACCGAAAAAAATCAAAGAACTGCATAAAATATTTAATATTTATTGTCACGTAAAATAACATTACGTAATGGTACAAGTACGTTAACGTGTATTTGTAGTTCTCTTTGTTATTGTTGTATTGAAAAATGTTAACGACTTTTGAACTTTAGCAAGTCGTTTTGTAGATGGACAATTGAAGGTAAAGTAAAATACTGAAAGAAATTTAATGTTGAAAGAACTTAAAAAAGACTACGACATGGCATAAATGCTTTACTATGAAATAAACTGTAGTTTGGGCTATAGCTTAGACTGTAAACTATAATAATAGACAACGTTATGAACTTGAATAAGGGCTAAACAAACTACATACGAAATACTAAAGTTTTCTCTAAACTACGTCGTCCACTATATACTGTTTTATAGACTAGACTACAGATAAAATTACAGAGCAGACTATTACTATAAAACAACTTTTATTAAAGACTATAGACTAATCTATAGTCCAGACAAAAGATTAATCTGTGTTCAAGACTATAGTATAATCTGTAGACTATATATAGACCTAACTATAGTCAAGTCTATGGACTAATCAGTACTCCAGATTATAGACTAATTCATTGTCCAAACTCTAGAATAATCCATAGTCCAGATTTTAGACAAACCTATAGTCTAAACAATAGATTATTTTGTATTCAGCACTATATTTTAATCGGTAGACTTTATGTAGACTATATATAGACTAACCTATAGTCCAGAGTATAGTCTAGGCTTTGGACTAATCTATAGTCCAGACTATAGACTAATTCACAGCCCAGACTGTAGACTAATCCATAGTCCAAATTAAACATAACAAAAAAATTGAAGTGAAATTTTGAACCAGAACTAGAACCGGAACTAGAACTAGACCAAAACATAAATCAATATTAGAACCGGAACTTGAAACAAAACTAGAACAAGAACTAGAACCGGAGCTAGAATCAGAACTAGTACCAAACCAAGAATCACACTTCTGAAATCAGTATTACAACCGGAACTTGAAACAAAACTGGAACTAGAACAAGTGCTATAACTAGAACAAGAACTAGAAACAGAACTAGAACCAGAACCGGAACTAGAACCAAAACTGGTAACACAGTTAGGCTCCAAACTACAACAAGAACTAAACCACAACTAGAACCGGAGCTAGAACCACAACTAGATCTAGAACTAGAAGCGGAGCTAAATCAGAACTAGAAGTACATTTAGGCTCAGGCCTACAACAAGTATTACAACCAGAACTAAAATCAGAATTCTGAAATCAGTATTACAACCGGAACTTGAAACAAAACTGGAACTAGAACAAGAACTAGAATTAGAACCAGAATCAGAACTAGAATTACAATTAGTCTCAGAACTACAACAAGAACTAAAACAACAAATAGAACCAGAACTAGAACCAGAAGTAGAATCAGAACTAGAACCAGAACCAGAACCGGAACTAGAACCAAAACTGGAAACACAATTAGGCTCCGAACTACAACAAGAACTAAACCACAACTAGAACTAGAATTAGAACTGAAGTTGAACTAAACTAGAAGTAAACTAGAACTGTACTAAAACTTAACTAGAACTGAACTGAAATTTATAGTATCATTATAGACTAGTTTATAGTATCAACTTCTATATATTAGTTAATAGTCTAACCTATAGATTAATATATGATCCGAACAGTACACTGATTCACAGTCCTGAGTATGGACTAGATTAAAATCACTTCATTTCTTTCAGTGTTTACGTAAATTTACTAAAGTTCATACTATTGGAATTCTCTTCCTCTTATGATTATGAATATATTCCTTCTTTCCTTCCTTTATTGTTGTTGTTTTTGTTATTGAAAATAGAGTTACTTTTTGTTGTCTTTTTTTTCTGGTATGATTTTTCGTTACAAATATTGAATTGTTTTTGTTTTGTTGTTTTTTAACTGTTAATTTCTTTTTTAACTGACAGTAGAAAATTTTGTAAAGTATGTATGTATGTGTGTGTGTATGTGATTTTTTCAAATAAAAATATGGCTAAATGCATTTTTCATGTAACTGTTAGTCAAAATGGTTTAATTGAAAATTAAATATTCAAAATAAAAAGCAGGCAAATTCTTTTAATATGAAACTTTTCTCACTTTTTTCCATCATTTACAGGTAGAGAGATGTGAATGTATGTGTTTCGCCACTTGTCAAATGGGTATGTATGATATAAAAAATATTATTATAGGAACTGTTATTAACTTTAACCCTTAAAAAATTATAAAAAAAATTAGCATTTTTCTATTTTTAAATATTCAAGAGATTTTCAGTCTTCAACTTTTAGTCTTTTTACTGTGATTTTTTTTTATAAAAATGTTAATTTCTTTCCGTGAAAAAATGACAAACCATTTAATTTTTATCTAACTGTCTTCATATGATCTTTTGTTTATGTGTATGTGTGTGTTGTATATAACAGTAGTATGTTGTTGACATTTAAGTCCATTAAGGTTTGACACTTTCACGTGCAATTGCTAGCGAACGTGCGAAAACATCATATTTGTTTACAATTTATGATAGATGATGAAGTTTTCTTCAAATGGAGAATGGAAAAACCATTAACTTTGATTTGTACTGACAGTTGTGGTTAATATGTAATTCATATAGAAGTCATTGAGGGGGTGGTGAAAAAGGGGAAATAATAAGTTAATTTACTTTATGAATATTTAATTGTTAGGTTATGTTGAAGAAGTGTCAAGTAATAATGTCGTTTAAAAAAAAAAGTTTAATTTAAAGTACATGGAAAAAATCTTTTAACGTTATAAAGACAAGTTCAGTTTTAAAGCTGTTCTTGTTCAGTTTAAATCCAATTATAATTGAGGTTCAAAATAGTTTTAATTAAGGTTCTACTTAATGTGATTCTAATTTATGATTAGTTCACTTTACCTCTAGTTGTGTTCTAGATCAGTTCTAGTTCACTTCTTATTCAGTTCCAGTTCAAGTTCTAATTCATTTTCTAGTTCAAGTTCATTTCTAATACACTTCTAGTTTAGTTCTGATTCAGTTCTAGTTTAGTTCTAGTCTTGTCCTATTTTTAGATCCAGTTCAATTCTAGTTCAGTTCTGGTTCAGTTCTAGTTCAAGTTCTAATTCATTTTCTATTTCAAGTTCAGGTTCTAGTTCAGTTCTAATTCACTTCTAGTTTAGTTCTAATTCAGTTCTAGTTTAGTTGTAGTCTTGTCCTAGTTCAGAACCAGTTTAATTCTAGTTCAGTTCTGGTTCAGTTCTAGTACAGTTCTGGTTCAGTTCAAGTTCTAGTTCAAGTTCAGATTCTAGTTCAGTTCTAATTCACTTCTAGTTTAGTTCTGATTCAGTTCTAGTCTTGTCCTTGCTCAGATCCAGTTCACTTCTAGTTCAGTTCTGGTTCAGTTCCAGTTCAAGTTCTAATTCATTTTCTATTTCAAGTTCAGGTTCTAGTTCAGATCTAGTTCACTTCTAGTTCAGTTCTACTTCAGTTCTGGTTCATTTTTAGTTCAGTTCTTGTACAGTTATAGTTCAGGTTTTAGCTCATGTCCTTCTTTAGGTTCTATGTCAGTTTTAGTTCATTGTAATTCGAAAAATAGAACAAAATATAGTCTAGATCGTAGAGTAAAACTTAATATGTGTTTGTTTGGGACTTATACTACTACTGGACCGATTTTTCTAACTATTGGACCGATTTTTTGAAATTTTTACAGAATCATCGCTATATACCTGAAAGTAACATAGGCTATAAAAAATATAGGACCAGATAGGACCAGGAAGAGAGATACCCTCCATACAAGGCAAATATTTATAATCGAATACTTAAAGAACAATAACAGTGAGAATTTTCGAATTAAGTCCCAACCACTTTATCAAGGAACTTTTTTTACTAGACAAAATGGAGGACTGATAGGATCAGGGGGTGAAGTAGTCTCCCTACAAAGAAAATGTTGATAATCGAATATCTAAAATAAATTTTTTCATGTAACTGTTTTACTGTACAGAATGAAGGTCGGATAGGATCATGGGGGAGAGGTGTCCCCATACAAAGAAAAAGTTGATAATCAAATATCTAAAAAACTAAAAACAGCAGCAGTTCTCAAATTCTAACCCAATTACTTTCTCAAGAATTTATTTTGCTGATCAAAATATAGGATCAAGGGGAAAGGTACCCTTGATCCCAACCGTCAAATATTAATTATCGAATATCTAATGAACTGCAAAAGCGGAAGTATTCAAAATGGTTCCAATTATTTCCCAAGGATTTTTTTACTCGCGAAAATGTAGGACGGATAGGACAATGGGGAGTGGTATCACCCACTCAATAAGGGCGGCAAAGCGCAGCGAGTCTTAGCTTGTATATTATAATTGAGACGTTGACTTTTGTGCAGGTTATAGACTAGACTATAGTCCAGATAATAGAGTGGGTAATAGACTTGTCTTTAGTTCAAACAGTAGACAGAATCTATAGTCCAGACAAAGGACTAATCTTTAGTCAAAAACAATAGTATGAATTTTAGCTCAGACAATAGTACAGGTGATCTGTACCGAAGAAAATTGATATGTTTAAAGACAGCATTAAACTATCAAAATATTGGACCAGCTATAATCTTCTATCAATTCTGGGCCTTTTGCCAAAAAGATCGATTAATATCCTCATTTTGTTCTATGGAGATGGATCTTATTGGAATTCGAATTGGCTTTCTGAAATTATCTTGATTCATCTCAAAATGAAAACAAAATGAGCGATTTCACTTTTATTGATCTTTCAGAAAAACCAGCCTACTGTACTTCTAGTTCCATTTAAATAACACACACACTCACTCACACACACACAAAAACTCATATCATTGGTCAGTGAGAAAATAAAAACCAAAACTCTCAAAAAAATAACATTTTGAAAGAAAAACCTCCCTCTAACCTCAAAATGTTTATAAAACTCTGACCACCACTTTTTCTAATACGTTTACGTTAACCAACAATAAAATAAGGGATGATAATTTCTATCACTTTAACGATTTGAAACGGTCAGTTTTTGTTTTTGT
The DNA here is from genome assembly GCA_004302925.2 of Cochliomyia hominivorax. Classification (NCBI taxonomy): domain Eukaryota; kingdom Metazoa; phylum Arthropoda; class Insecta; order Diptera; family Calliphoridae; genus Cochliomyia; species Cochliomyia hominivorax. The sequence continues at coordinate 81,732,959 of PYHX02000413.1, read as the reverse complement.
TGAAAATATATAGAACACGCATTATTTTTCCTTTGATTTAGGCGTTTAGAAAGGATCACTTTACTTACCCACACTTTAGTTATTGTTATAGTTATTATTGTCGAGGGTGTTTCTCTCTCTCTTTTATTATGTCATTTTTTTCCCTTAAAAATGCTCTTAATTATTATTTTTGGGCTAAAAATAAAACAAAATAAAATCAAAATGGCGTTTATTTAATTTTTCAAAATTGCAACAGAAAAAACAAAGTTTTTTTGTTTTTTTTTTATTTATCTCCAATATTTAAATACTTTTTGTTATTAATAATTATAATTTATTACATTTAATAATTTTTATTTTAATTTTTTATTTATTTATTTTTTTCAACATATTAATTTTAATTTTATTAATTAATTTTAGTTAATTTTACTAAATATGATTTATCAAATAAATTAAAATAAAAAATAGTTGATTTCAGAAATTAAGAGTTAAAGTTTGTTTTTTTTCTTTAGATAATTAAAAAATGGAAGAAGATTTCTTATGTTAAAACACAATTTAAGCGTTAAGCGTTAAGAGATTTTTCAAATGTTTACATATGTTTAAAGGTCAAAGGTCTTTGAAAAATATTGCCCACATTGAATTAATAAGAATGAAAAATGATCGAGAACTGAACTGAAATGATTTAAAAAAAACGTTTCAAAAAAGGAACTTGAATAGAACCGGCATCGTAAATTGAATTGAAAAAATATATATTGAATTCAAAAATACATTTCTTATCTTTATTTTGATCTGATTATTTTTTTTTTATTTCTCTAAAATATTTTTCAAGTTTTAACGCTTGTCGCTTTAATTGTGTTTACATTTATTTATCAGTGTTTCTTAAACATTTTCAGCTCATTAGTTTTGAATCGTTTTTCTTTTTTTATTAAATAAAATCACATTCGATTTATTAGTTAAAACAAGGCATTTTAAATTTATATTTTCTTTAAATTTTATTTAAAATTAACTTTAATAAAGTTTTTTTTCTTTTTTATCGTTAAAGGAACTTTGCAAATAAATTTAACTTAATTTTTAACACTCTTTATTTTATAATTTAATAAAATATTTTATAATAATAAATAGAGGCCTTAAAAATAAATAAATAAAATTTAATAAAAAGTTTAGAACTGAACTAAAACTGAACGAGAATTGATTTTGAATTGAAACTAAAACTGAACAAGAACAGATGTAGAAAGAAACTAGAAACGAAATGGAACCGAACGTGAACTGAACTAGAACTGAACTAAAACTGAACGGAAACTGAATTTGAACTGAACTAAAACTGAATTATAACTGAACTAGAAGTGAATTAGAACTGAGCTAGAAGCGAATTAGAACTGAACTAGAAATGAATTATAAGTGAACTACAACTGAACTAAAACTGAACTGAACTAGAACTGAATTGGAACTGAATTAGAACTAAACTAGAAGTGAATTAGAACTGAATTAGAAGTGAGTTAGAACTGAACTTGAAGTAAACTAGAACTGAACTAGAAGCGAATTAGAACTGAACTAGAAGTGAATTTGAACTGAATTAGAACTAGAAATGAATTATAAGTGAACTAGAACTGAACTAAAACTAAACTAAACTAGAACCGAACTAGAATAAAACTAGAATTAAACTAAATTAGAACTGAACTATGACTGAACTAGAAGTGAACTAGAACTAAATTAGAACTGAACTAGAATTGAACTAGAAGTGAATTAGAACTGAACTAGAAGTGAACTAAAACTGAACTAAAACTGAACGGGAACTGAACATGAACTGAACTAAAATTGAATTATAACTGAACTAGAAGTGAATTAGAACTGAACTTGAAGTGAATTATAACTGAACTAGAACAGAACTAGAATTGAACTTAAATTAGAACTGAACTATAACTGAACTATAACTGAACTGGAACTGAACTAAAACTGAACTAGAAGTAAATTTCAACTAGAACTGAACTGAAATATTGAACTAAAGTAAACTTAAATTAAACTAGATCTGATTTAGATTTGGAACTAGAACATTTTTAGAATTAATCTTGAATTGAACTAGAATTTAATTTCGAATCGGATGTAGAATTGATTTAGAATCGTTAATAAAACTAAACTAGAACTGTGGTAGATGTAAAGTAGAACTGAATCGGAACTTAAATAGAACAGAACTTTAACGTTGATTGAAGTGAACTTTAAATTATTTAACCAATAAACTAGAGCTGATTAATAATCGGAACTATAACTAAACTGGAAACTGATATACTGTTAAAATATAACCTATCGAGAACTGAACAGAAACTTAAACTGAACGATAACTGATTTTGTATGGAAACTAGAAACTGATTTCGAAATGGAACTAGAATTAAACTAGAACAGAACTGAATTAGAATTTAACTAGAATTAAACTAAAACTGAAATAGAGTTGAACTAGAACTTGACTTTAACTGAAATAGAACAGAATTGAAACTTTAGATGAAGTGACTAGAAAGATTTCAAATTGGAACTAGAAATGATTTAGAATTTGAAATAGAACTGAACAAGAACTAAAACTGAATAAGATTTAAATAGGAATCGGAACTTAAACTGAACTAGAACTGAACCAGAACTAAACTTTTATTAAATTTTAATATTTTTTTTATATTTAAGACTTTAAAAATTTTAATATTTTTTAATAAAAATTATTATTTTTTTTTGTCAATTTGTTTAATATTAATTATTTATCTGTTTTTTTGTCTATTAAATATTTTGTTTAATATAATAATTAATAATAATTAATAATTAATAATAACTACTAGCAAATATTTTCATAAAACTGTTCGTTTCTATTAAAAATTTCTTCAATGGACCTCTACTCCAGTAATTCTTGTCTAATCTCGGCTGTAGGAAATTTTCCGAAATCGGTTAAAACCTGACGATGAGGATGTGATTTATAATACATGGCCAAGATATGTTGCGTAAGCTGTTGAGCATCTTGTTTTACTAGAGATTTTGCTGGAGTCTGAGGCAAAGCCAAATAACCCATAAGCCAAGATTTCTTTAAGTGTAGTAAATCTTTGGAGAGTTGAGAAATTTCTTGTTTTCTATGAGATGATTTAGTGGGTACATAGATGGGTTCCAGTTTAAGAAATTCTGATTTTAAATATTTTGATTGTAAAGCTATATTCTCTTGGCGATGATAACGTATACATTGTGTTAAACTTTCAATTTCTTTTAATGCTTCATGGGAACAGGAGTTGTGAGTCTGTGAGTTACAGGCCAATTTCAATTTCAAGTTTTCTTGCGACTTTTCCAGTACTAAAAGTTTATCGTTGTTGTTTTGTAAAGCAGTTAAAAATTTATTTGTTGCTGTTGTAGATCTATTAAAAGCTCTTCCATTTTTTGTGAAATCATTTGCAATAACTGTTCTTGTTCGTTCTGGTGTTTCTGGAGATTTTTCTCCGCCATATCTTTTCTTATTTGCAATTCCGAAAAATCATTTTGTTTTAATTTCGCCATATATTTAAGGGATTTGATTTCTTTATCCTTTTCTTGTAAATGATTCTGTAAAAGTTTCGTCTCATCGTAATGCTTCTTCATTTCACCCGCCTGCTGTAAAATGGTGACTTCATTGGAACGTACATAGAGGGTGTTGAGATTAATGGTTAAAGCTTGTTCACTATCTTTAATAAACTGCTGGAATTCATCTAACTGTTCTTGGAGTATCAAAACCGAATTATGGAAAAACTCTACAGGGGAACGCTGAAAAGCTTCCGGTGCTACTTTGTTACAATTCAAATTGATAATGCGCCATAAACGTTCATGATCTATGGCGATTTCATTGGTATTATCTGATTTCGAAGAATTTGCTATGTCTTTGGTAGCTTCCCGTGCGGTAGAGCTTAACAATTCTATTAACTTACCCAAATGATCGTTGCGTTCATGCAAGCGCTGCAATTGAGGCCATTGTAAAGTGCTATAGCTTACCGATTTAGTGGGCAATTTCCGTTGTAATTGCTTTAACTGCATCTTAAAGGATCGAGCATGTTCCATCAAAAACTGCATGCTACAAAAGGAGTCGGTATGCTCATCCCCCAACTGGATAATGGTGTACAGTAGTCCGGCATGAGTATTAACACAATCCAGAGCCACATCATAGACCTCTATAAGACTAACATAGAGCTTCTGCTCATCCAATAATTCGCCGAGATTTTGTGTAGCAAATAGATTATTTAATAAAGTATTAAAAAAGCTGGCTGCCCTTTCCAAACCCTCTACTGGGGAATTTTCATCTAGCAAACCTTTTTTGAGCAATTTCAATAGTTCATCCAATTGTTTCTCTTGTGTTTCCATTTCGCCACGATAGATGGCCGCATGAGTGCAGATCTCGTAATCACAATGATTTAGGGCGAATTCCAATTGTAGTAAAATCATTTTCAAAGACCTCAAAAGATACAAACATCTAGTGCGAAAGGCGAAACGATGCACGGAATAACCTTCGAATATTGCATCTCGGCCAAATTCACAAGAGGCCGGGAACTTCTCATGTATTCCCGAGCAAATAATATCAATCTTTTCCATACATCTTTGCAACAGAATCAAGATCAAAATAACATCATAGGCCGCCCCTCTCAACATTAGTTCTTCGGGTAAAAAGGCCTTTAAATACTCAATTTGTAGTTGCAACATTTTCAAATCCACCGAAGAAAGTTGCAGTTCTAAGGCTCGTCCATATGCCTTAGTGGAAGCAAATACTTGTTGAAAGTCTACCCCGGGCATAAACTCGGGATTTGAGGATATACTATTTAATTCCTCGGAAGTAGAGACCGTGGCTGTGGTGGAAGCTTGAGTAGTTAAATTCACCTGTTCACGAATTTGTTCGCGCTCATTTAAGGTCTTTACTAAAGCTCTGAATTTCATAATGGTGCAATCTCTTTCATAGACAGTTTCCAAAGCCGTATCTTTCTCTTGTTGCAGGGTTCGAATATTGGCATTCAACATTTCGATTTCTTCTCTTAAATCACGTTCCAAATCTTGATTACTTTCGATAAGCTGTTCATGGATCTCTTCCAAAGCCTCCAATTCGTTAACCTCTTCCTCAAGCAGGCGCACACGTTCTTCTAGTTCCAGTTTGGCATTGGCTAGATTTGAGACCATAGTTTCGGCCCCTAAGGCGGCATCCACTTGTTCTCTGAGATCTATAATATGAGACTCCATGACATCACATCTTTGGGTTAAGAGTTCTTTAGTTTTTCTTAATTCCAAAATTTCGGAATTATTAGTTTCCAATTCTTTGACCGCTTTCATGGACTGCTGCTTCTCCAAAGTTAAAACATCTCTTAATTTAATGACTGTCTCTCTTAATCTTTGATTGTATTGCTCCAATTTGCGTATCTCTCCCACGGAATTGTTGACCTCTTCCTTGTTAATAATTTGATTATCTTGACCCAAAAGCATGCGCTCATTTTCGGCTTTTAAAATTTCCACATCCAAAGCCAATTCCTCATTTTGTTCTTGAGCCATTTCCAATTCCAGCTGTAAAGTTTCGGCTCTTTCCTCTGCCATTTCTTTATCAAGGGTTAGAAGCTCAATATTTTCCCCGGCCTCATCTAATTCCCTTTGATATTTACTCTTAGCCTCGTTCACCTCCCTTAACTCTTGTCTCAGACGCTGTAGTTCCCTTTGCAGGCCGGACTGTTGGTCCATAATACGCACTTTGAATTCCATTAATTGTTCATTTTGTAAACGCAAACGTTCCATGTCTTGTAGTTTTCGTATATCTTCGGTTTTTTGAGATTTTAATACCTCAATCTCTTTATTTAACTCCACAATTCTGGCCTCCAATTGCTTGTTTTGCTGTTTAAGATCTTGCAAATTACTGGAGCTAGTATTTAACATCATGGTGCTAAATGTGGGTGACCTTAAGGGTTGGCCAGGGGTAAATTGTGGTCTTAAAATCTCTAGAAAACCGGTTTCAACAAATGAGCTACGTTTGGCACAACAAAATGTTTCCGAAGGACTCATTGAAGTTTTACTACGTTTGGGCGCTAAAGCAGGCGGAGGTCTTAAAGCACGACATGGCCCGGGTACCACAGTCTGCACCAAAGACACTTGTGAGGTGCTGGGCTGCAAAGGAGTCACCTCTTTGGGTTGATTTATTTTCGTAGTCTTCAATAAATTTGTGGAGGTTGGTTGCCGGGCCACCTTCTTCAAAGGGGCAGCTGTACCCGTTGCCGTATTTTCCGACATCTTAATACCAGCGGTTGGCATTAATTTTTTCTTATCCTCACGCATTTTTTCCTTCTCCATTCTGGCCACTTCATCCATATTATTGGTTTTTTTCATTATTAACTGTGTGGGTCTTACAAATATACCGTAATTTGTCGGACATCTAAAATAGGCTGTACCCCGAACAGAACCATTATTTTTACCACGCTCTTCATTCAATATAACACCAATCCATTTGCCGGGTGCAAAATTAGTGGTTCCTATATAAGCTATACGACCCTCTAAATTTTTACCAACTATTTGCACAGTTTGACCAACTTTAAAGTGGTGCTGCTGCGTTGGTTGGCTGCTATTCATGATTCACAGTGACTGACATTAAAAATATGCACACACATTTCTATGCAGTCGTTTTTCTTTTCTTTTCCTTCTTCTTGCTAAATTTTCCAAAAACTTTTTTCTCTTTTCCCTTTTTGCAACTAAATTTTCCTTTAACGCTTGAAGTTTATGTTTATGTTTTCTTGGATTTTTCTTTTCCCAAACGCAAACGTTTTTAAAATTTATTTTAATTTCATTTTCCGATTTAAATTAATTTTTATTTAATTTAATTCTTTTTATTCACCAATTTTTCACTTCACGTATTTTTCTCTAAGTTTTTTTTATTGCAAAAAAACACTAAAAGTCAAAAGGCGTTAGTATTGGCAAGATGGCGACTTCGTTAAAACTGACGTTTCTCTATATTTTACTATAAATGCAGGGGCGTATGTGTGTTTGTATCTGTGTAAGTGTGTGTGTTCGTATAAGAGTGCAACTTCTGGTTGTTTCCGTAATATTAACTGTTTTTTTTTGGTCTCTATTTCTCTTTCTTTTGTTTAATGATTAAAAGCATAAACATTAAATGTATGCGTACGAATAGTAACCGATAAAGGAGAATGCAAGAAAACTTTAAAATTAACCCAACAAACATTTTAGAACAGGAAAAGAAAATCTAATTAGAAAAATTCTCTCTAAATAATAAATAGACTGAATCTATACAGAAGCCAGTGTCTAATGAATTTATCTGCTTTAATAGAATATATTTGACCTCTGACCTTTCTAAAAATGCCTGTATGCCTTTCATTAATATGAATAGAATTTTTAAAGCTTTTTGGCACATAATTTAGAAAATTTCAATTCAGTTTTCTAGAACTTTTCTATAATAAAGTTTATTCTTAGATTCCTACTAAATGACCTTTGACCTTTAATTAAGATTTTTTTTAATTTTCCTTTAAAGAAATATTAACTAAACATATTTAAATTAATTTTGTTGAAATATTCTATAAAAACTTATTTTCTAATATTTATCTTTATGACCTTTGACCCTTGACCTGTAAAAGTACTCAATTGTACTTTAAATTGCCTTACACTTGGTTTATTTAAAACTACTTTAATAAAAGCCCTGTAAAGCTCTATTCAACCAAAAAAAATAATTCTAATTGTTGACCTTTTGACCTTTTTAAATTAATTATAAACTTTTGAATGCAAAATTAATTTTTGACTTAAAAAATTTAAAACCATTTTATACACTTCTTAAATCAATTGAATATGAATTATTTAAGTTAATAAAACTAAAAGAGTTAAAAAATGCTACTAAGTTATAGTTCAAAGGTCATATATTTAAATTTTCAGTTAAACAATTTACGGCACAAAATTTCCCCCAAATTTTGTAAGTAAAATTATATTCTTAAAATAAATTTTAAAAAATTCCATAATCTCTTTAAAACATTAAAAAAATATCTGAACATTTTTAACTTTTTGACCTTTGACCTAAATTTAATTAAATTTAATAAAAATTATATTTATTACTTAAAATTAAACTTTTGAAATCCTTTAATAAAAACTCTTATCACAAAAAAGTTGTTATTGTAAAGTTTTAATTTATATGCTTTAACGCAAGGGACCTTTTGACCTTTACTATTTTGTTAAAACGTAAAATTAATTCTTTAAACAAATTAATAAAAAATCTTAAAAATCTTTAAATCCTTGATTGAAAATGAAAAACTATTTAAAACTGAAATATGACCTTTGACCTTTATAAATTTTTATTTTGATTTTAATTAAATTAAAAAAATTGCAATTTTAAACTTTTTTAAATTTCTTTTATTAAATTTGATAAGAAAATTATGGAATTAAAAAATTTTATTATGTGACCTTTGACCTTTTTATTTTAAGTTTATTGCGACATACAAATTCATTAAATTGAAAATATTTAACATTTTATTAGGAAAATTTAATTAGAAAAAAAATTAAGAAAACTAAAAAGCGAGCATTTTTTAAATATGACCCTTGAACCTTTTATTCAATTAATTTAATTGTTATTAAAACATTATTTCACTAAAATTAGTTTAAATTCCTTTCAATCATTTTAAATTAAAAACATTTCAGTTGTAATGAAATAAAATTTTTTCAACGTATGACCTTTGACATCTTTTTTATTTTTGAATTCAAAAGGTTTAAAGCTTTTTAACAAAATTGAAATTAAACTGAACTAGAAATGATTTACAATCATAACTAGAATAGAACTGTAAAAACTGAATTAGAAATAAAGTTTTTTAATTTCATGGCCTTTGACCTTTGTTTTAAAGAGGTTTGATACTGAGATTATTTTTAAACCTAAATTATTATAATTTTTTATTTTATTAAATTTTTTAATAAAATTTAATTAAAAATGTAAACGATTTTTTTTATAATTTGAACTGTAATAAAAATTGTTTACTGGTTTAGCATAAACAAAATGGACGCCATAATTTCTAGAAATAATTGAATACAGCTTCTGATTTTATACATTTTCATTATTTTTTCTTTCAATTTGTTTAAAATAAAATATTTTAAATAAAAATTATAATAAATTTTAGTATAAAAAAATATTTACCTTTCAGGGGGAGGGAGAAGTGGGAAAATTCAACCAATTTGTAAGCAAATTTTTAAAATTAAAATTAATTTTTTAAAGAGATTTTTTTCCATTTTAATAAAAATTATATTTGATTTTTAATAAGATTTTTGTAAACACTTTCCAATTTTGTGGGAAATAAAAAAAATTTAATAAATTTTGAAAAAATTTACAATTTTTTAAGAATTTTTTCTAAAGATTTTTTTAAACAATAAAATTTATTTTATGATGATTTTAGGTTTCGAGATGTCAATAGTTTAAATTGGAATTTAAATTTCACATGCGCATAAAACACTTTTAATTTGGGATTTTATTTTATAATTTTTTATTTTTTTCACGTTTTTTAAAAAAAGAGAGTGAGTTTGAGAGCGAAGAGAGAGTGTGATTTTAAAGTTTTTCCATTTTCCTTTGTTGGGTCTTTGAAGGGTTTTTCTTGTTCTTTTCTTTTATTCTTTTTTTAAACACTTGTCACTTGTTCGTTGTAAAATTTTCCTTATTTTTTTCAAATTTCTGTTTATTTTTATTTTAAACTCCTTTTTGTGATGACATTTGGTACTGTTTTTCTCTAGAAATAGAAATGTCAAAATCCTTTAGTTTTATAATTTTTTTCGTAAATCAAAAACTTTATTTAAAGAGGCCGCATTTTAAAGTTTTTAATGTTGAAAGGACGAGTTACTTTTTAATACTACCGGCTGCTGCGCGTTTCCTATAAAAAAACGTCTGTTAAATTTAAAAAATCAAAATTTTCATTCTCCGCTCTCTTCTTCAGCAGTTACGCATCAAAATAAATATTAATAAAAAACTCCATAAAAAACGGTTAGAAAAACAAAAGGTCCTTGCAAACAAACACATATCGTTTCAAAAATCAAAAATCTTTAAACACACATCTACACATATATATACTCACACATCGCACAATTAAATCCCAAATGAATTAAAACGCACTTTTTTGTTGTTGCTATTCCCCCGTTGATATATCAACGACGACTTTTTTTCGTATAACGAAGGGGTGAATCCACGTAAATGAAGGGCTTTTTTTCTAAGGCTAAAGATTTCTACAGAAATAACAAAACGCACACACTCACACATTTAATCAAATCAAATAAAAAAATCATCCCTTTCTTTTTTTAAATTTGTAGAAATTATTTTTTATTTTAAAAAATGTACAAAAACAAAAAAGGACTACAATTGAAAGTAGGCAAAAACGGGTTGTTATTGTGCAATATTTTCTCATTTCTAAATTTCAACTGCAAAAAATTTACGCACACACATATCAACAAAGACTCTACAACTCTTTGTTTACCTTTACCGGCTTTTTTCCTGTTCTTGCTTTTGTTTTTTTTCCAACACAAACATGATAAAAGTTCACATATGATAATTCATAAAAACCAACAGAGATGAGCAGAATTTTAAAGTTTAAGTACCACAATAAAAAAAAAAGAAAAATTAAAAAAAAATATTTTTAAAAATTTTAAATTTCTCAAATTTTTATAAAAAATTCAAAATTTTCTCAATTACAATTTGTTGATTGATGTCTTCTATTATCCTACCAAATTTCAAACATTTAGCTCTTCTCGTTTACAAGCTCTTCATATATCCTTTATTTCAAATTTTGAAAAAAGTTGTCAAAATTAATAAAAATTGGTTTAAACTTCAACTAAGCTTAATATTTAAAATTTTGTCATCTACAACGTGTAGTTAAATGTCCTTCGCAATCTTATAAAGCTCCTTATATTTTCTTTTTTATTAATTTTATTAAAAAATCAATGAAAAGTACTTAAAATGTTGTTTAATGTCCTCTATAATCCAATAGAATTTTAAATTTTCAGTACCAATAATAATTTTTTTTTAAATTATTTTTTATAAAAATTTCCCAATTTTTTATCAATGAATTTCAAAATTTTGCCATCTACAATTTGTAGTTTAATGTACTTTGCAATCCTAGACAATTATCAACCTCTAGCTCTTTTCGTTTAAAAGCTCATCATATATCCCTTTTTAATAATTTTGAAGAAATTCAATGAAACATGCTTAAAACTTCAATTAAACTTAATGTTTAATGTATATTTTTAAAATCAATCGATTATAAACTCAATTGTACATATATTTAAATATCCTTTTCTTCAAATTTTTTTTACAAAAAAATTAAGAACATAATCTTTATAACATGTAGTTTAATGTTCTTTTTAATTTTATAAGATTTTAAAAATTAAATAAGAAAATAAAAAAAAAACTGATTTTTAAAATTTAAATTTCTCACTTTTTTTCAATGAACTTAAAAATTTTTCATCTACAATTTGTAGTTTAATGTCCTCTATAATCATAGAAAATTTAAAAGCACTAGTACTTTTCGTTTACAAGCTCGTCATATATCCTTTTTAATAATTTTGATAAAAATCAATGAAAAGTGTTTGAAACTTCAAAAAAGCTTTATGTTTTAATATATTTGACAATTTAAAACCGATTATCTTTATCTCCAAAGTTTAAAATTTTTAATTAATAAATTTTCAAATTTAAATGCTTTACAACATCTAATTTTATGTCTTTTATAATCCTAGCAAATTTCATAATTCTAAGTCCTTCCATTAACAAGCTCCTTATATATCCTTTTTTAAAATTTTTGAAAAAAAATCATTAAAAATGGTTAAAAATGAATAGAAAATTCAAAAAGCTTATATTTTAATAAATTTTTAAATCACAAGTCCATATATTCAATAATAACAATATTTCCCAACATATATTTTTCCAATATCTCGAATTTTCATTAAAAAATTCAAATATAAGTAGTTTTTTATGTCATCTATATTCGCAGCAAATTTCATTATTCTTACGCCATTAACAAGCTTGTCATAAATGCTTTTTCCATTCTATGAAAATGTTTTTAAAATTCAATTATCCTGGCAATTTCAATTATAAGAATATTTTTTGTTTTTTTTTTTTTTTATTTAAAATTAAATAATTTTTTAAAATATGTCATCTACAATCTGCAGTTTAATGTTCTTTATAATCTTAGAAAATTTCATAACTCTAAATTTATCCGTTTCAAGCTTCTCATATATCCTTTTTTAATAATTTTGGAAAAAGTCAATAAAAGAGTGTAAAATAGGTTTAAATTTTAACAATTTTAATATTTAAATGTTAGTGTTATATTTTGGAAGTCAATATTTATAAATACTATTATAGGAATATTTTTTTTTCAAAAATGTGTGATTTTTTAATAATAAATTTCAAAATTAATTTAACCACAATTTGTATTTTAATGTCGCTTATAATCCTTGCCAATTTTAAGGCATTATCTACTTTCGTTTAAAAGTTCGTCATATATCCTTTTTTTTGAAATTTGAAAAATTCTATGAAAATGTCGAAGTAGTTCAAATATTTATTGTAACAGCTTTTCCATTTTACGTTTTTAGAATATTTTTCACTATTTTTTAATAAAAAAAAATAAATAAAATAATTTTTTTTTCAAATTTCATAATTCTGAATCCTTCCATTTTAGATCCGTTTTAAATCAGTTCTAGTTTCTATTCAAGTTACGATTTTAGTTCAGTTCCAATTCATGTTTAGTTCAGTTCTAGTTCAGTTCTATTTCAGTTCTTGTTTATTTAGTTCAGTTCAGATTTCATAACTTTTATTATTAATTTTTCCAAACTAATTATATTTTATTTTAATCCTTGAAAAAGTGCGCTAAAAATTGCACAATGGGTACCACAAATCCCAACACAAAAAATTACATGTGCTCACTCACATCCTTATGAAAAATACACATTCATTGTCAATGCGTTTTGTTTTTTTTTCATGTATAAATAAAAAACAACAATGTTGTATATACATATGTATTTGTATATAACACACTTCTCTTCTTCTATTATTATTATTGTTGTCCTGCCGCAACAAATCCTTTACTAATGCGTTTTTTAATAAAATATTTTTTGTATAAAAAAATTGTATTTATATTCCTGTTTCCTTTTTTTATTATTATTTTTTAATAAATCTCTTATTTTCTTCCCCGTTTTTTGTTGTTTTTTTTCTGTTTTTCCTTTAGTTGTAAAGAAAAAAATGTTGGCCAAGGTTTTTGCTAAGTGAAAATCAGGGGAACTTATTTCATTTATACTTTAAGAGGAGTAAACATCTTAATTATTATTTTTTTTTTTCAAAAATTTTTGGTTAAAATTTTTTTCAAAAATTTCCTAATTTTTCATTTAAAAATTTTTAAAAATAATGAAACCACAATATGTCATATAAAGTCCTTTGTAAATCCCCCTATTTTTATTTATGTAAAGCTTATAGTGTGGAAGCCCGCCATATATCCTTTTTTCGAGTTTTCAAAAAACATCTTAAAATTTTTTTATAAATGAAAAAAGAATTAATTTCTATGATTTTTTGTTGCATTTTTTTATTAATTTGTATAAATTTCTCTGGTTTTCAAATGTAAAATCAAAATTTTGACCCAAATTGTTTTTGGAACCCCCTCAGTATACAGTGGTCTCAATACGTTTTTTTTTCTTTTTTTTTTTTGGGAAAAATTCTATAATTTAAAATGAGATTTTCACAAGGACATTTGTGGGTCGTTTTCTAATTAATTTAGCACAAAATAAGTTCAAGTGGATTGGAGAGGTGGGGATTGGACCTCAAAATTTAGTCAATTCTTGCAATACACAATTCTCTTAAAACTTTTTCTGAGAAATAATTCTACAACCTTGAAAATACTTAATATTTTTGAATAAAAGTTCACATGACAAATCTTGAAATGTTTTTCAATTGATTTATAGCAGCTCAACTTCTTACTGGGTCCAAGAAACTATAAATAGATCTGAAAAGTTGGTCACCTCAGCATTACTTAACATTCTCAGAACTTTTTTTAGAAATAATTCTATAACTTTGAAACTTTAAGATGTTTTTGAATGAAATTTTACAGGAACATTTTAGGGGAGTTTTCCAATTGATTTGCGTCACCACAAAAATCTTTGTGAGTCCAGGTACCGAAAGGGAGCTTTTCAAATTTGATAACCTTAAAAGAGCATGGAAAAAATTAAAAAAAAATCGCCAAAATTTTATTTATTTTTCGATTGGAAATATATTTCACATATAGATACTCCATGTAATACCCAACAAAATTACAAGTCTGGGATATCCTTTATAGTTTACGAGATGTTTACACTAAAGAAAAATTTTTACCCATTTTTTGTCAGGTTAATTTTAAAGTTAGTGGACTTCATTTCGTTTCAAAAATCGTTTTTAAATATTGCTTGGATTTTGTACTAAATTCTGAATAATTTTTGTATGGAAATCGTAGAGCCATAATGATCGCATTAAAAGTTGTTTTATTTTGAATTAGAAATTTTTAAACAAATTTTTGGTGTTCATTTTCCAAAAAGATCTTAAAAATTTGTTCCTCTTAAAAACCTTTATTTTCCTTTATATGTCTGAAATAATACGTAACGGAAATGGTGACAAAATATGTCTGAATTCAATAGGGGAAACACTTTCCCTTCAAGCCCTATCAGAATTTCATTGATTTTTTGAAAGATTTCTTAAGTTTATTGGAGAAGAAAAAATGTTGAGGCTAAAATTTAAGAACAATATATCTTGATTATATAACTATATATGTTGTATGTATGTATAATCAATCTGGAATGGGTCCAGTCTCTTGTAACCTTAAAAGGAACGAATTTACTGAAAAAATCGTTTTTTTTTTTTTGAAATTTTAATTTTTTGATTTTAAATTGGAATTTTAGGTATTTTGGAATAAAAAGAAATGGGAATATGTTTATATTCCTAAATTAAGGACCAATTCTCATAATTAAAGCTTAATTCATAGAATTTTATTTGAGGTCAAAAACTGGTATTTTTTCCACAAAAATTTAACGAAAATAAGATTTTAAAATTTTAAACAATTTTATTAAAGAAATTTATTTTTAATAACTTTTGTGGACTTATGATTATTTTCCTAGTAATTAGCTTTCCAATGGTACTAATACTTATAGAAATAGTTTATGTAAATTATTAAAAAATGGACTTAAACTTGGTGCCCTCCAGCAAAAATTTGCATATTTTCTCAATATTTTTATGGTAAATAATGTTTCTCGGGGTAGTGCTAAAATTATGGGAATCGTTTGTTAGCTCCAAGTTTTGAAGGTCCTGGTACCACTCACTTTTTTGAGATTGAGTCCAGCTAGAGACTCTAATTTCAACTTTGTCAATTAAAATTTGAAATAAATTTGTTGACCATTTTAAAAATTTTCATTTTTGAGTTGTATAACTTTGGCGGCCCACTGTTCATTCCTTTAAACTCTCTCTAAGGAGGAAATCATGTGAAGAATAATTATGACAAATTTAATCAAATATTCAATACCTCCAAAGTTTTAGTTTTATTTCTAAAAAAGCGTTTTGAAACATGCACATCCGAGGCAAGCAACTTTGAAGGCCTACTGTTCAGCTTCTAGACTCACTAAGATGTTGTGCAATTGGAAAATACTTGAAGAATGTTTTTCAGAAATTTTATAAAAAATATTCACTCGATCCAAAGTTATAGAATTATTTCCAAAAGCAGGGTTTGAGAATCCTGCTGAATGTAGATTGACTGTATTTATTGAAGAACAGATTAAGATTCCGTGATCATTAAAAAAAGGGAGGTACAGCATAAATAATGTTTATAGAATATTTTAGCAAATTTTAGAACCAGAATTTAATATAAAATTCCTTTCAAAACGCTTAAGAATTTCATTCAGAAAACAAATAAAATAAATCACTTTAATTCCTTAAATATTTTGCAAAAAACCGACCTAAATAATATATGAGAATATTTTTTGAAATTCTTTTCTTTTAATTAACATCACTTTTGGTGGTTGATTGTAAAAAAAATGCCACAAAATTTGACAAATTTCAAAAAAAAATCCTTAAAAAAAGGTAGATTCCCTTTCTTAAAGATCACCAGCAAAAAAGACGTGAACAAACAAAAGGTCACTATTTTTTTATAAATTAAATAAAAAACACACAATCAACAAATTTCTTTTGTTTTATTGTGTATGTGTGTTTGTATGTGTGTGTGTGTAAATCTACCCAAATTTATTTCTAGTTCAACGATTAATGCAACAGAAAATTCATTCAAATTTACAAACACTCAATCACTTTAGGGGGTTACCCTCTCATATATATATCCCTTATGAGTGTGAGTATCTGTGTGTGTGTGTGTCTTAGTATTTTATGTGAAATGCACAAAACCGTAAGTAATTTTAAAAGGTTTGGCGCGAAAATATTTCAATTTTTGCCCAAAAAAACAGCAGTTATTTTTTTTACCCTAAAAAACAACTCTCACTCACACACATTTAATATTTAATATTTAAGTGTATGCGTGTGTGTAATTAAAGATTTTTAATCAAATTCTAGGTTTCATTACACTAAATGTGTGTGCATTGTGTGTGTGTTTTTTTTTTTCATAAAAAAGATTGCAAAATCATTGATAACTGTTTTGTTTTCCGAAAAGGGGCAGTTGGTGAGGAAAAGTTCATTTGATGTCGGCTCATAGTTCATTTACAATTGAATGATTTTATTGCATTACAATTTATAATTTTACTCTGTTCTATTCACAACTATTAGCTCAGCAGCACCTTTAATTAATTAATTATAATTAAAAGAGGAGGAAACATTAAAGGAGAAGAAAATTTTGCGATAAAAGAAAGAAAAAGAGTTGAAATAAAGTTAAGACTATAAAATAGTTTATAAAGGAGTATAAAATAGTCTTTTGATGAGATTAAAGAACAAGTCTATAGACGAGATTATAAACGAGTCGATAGTCGAGACTACAGACTTGTCTACATACGAGACTATAAACAAGAATACAGCCTAAAGATGAGACTCTTAATTACTCTATATTTGAGACTATGAACTGGTATATAGATGAGACTATCAACTAGACTATGGACTAGGATAGAACCTAAAGATGAGACTGTAAACTAGATAAGGCTGTTAACTAGTCTATAGACGAGACTATCAACTAGGCTAAAGACGAAACAATCAACTAGTCTAAAGACGAGACAATCAATTAGTCTATAGACGAGACTATTAACTAGTCTAATAAGAAACTATGGGCTAGTCTACATATGAGACTATGTACAAAGGTATAGCCTAAAGATGAGACCATAAACTTCTTTAGAGATGAGAATATAAACTGCTCCATGGATGAGACTATAAACTGGTCTATTGACGAGACTAAAACTTGTTTATAGTGGAAATTATAAACTACTCTATAGTGGAGACTATAAACTAGTCTATAGTGGAGACTATAAACTAGTCTATAGTGGAGACTATAAACTAGTCTATAGTGGAGACTATAAACTAGTCTATAGTGGAGACTATAAACTAGTCTATAGTGGAGACTATAAACTAGTCTATAGTGGAGACTATAAACTAGTCTATAGTGGAGACTATAAACTAGTCTATAGTGGAGACTATAAACTAGTCTATAGTGGAGACTATAAACTAGTCTATAGTGGAGACTATAAACTAGTCTATAGTGGAGACTATAAACTAGTCTATAGTGGAGACTATAAACTAGTCTATAGTGGAGACTATAAACTAGTCTATAGTGGAGACTATAAACTAGTCTATAGTGGAGACTATAAACTAGTCTATAGTGGAGACTATAAACTAGTCTATAGTGGAGACTATAAACTAGTCTATAGTGGAGACTATAAACTAGTCTATAGTGGAGACTATAAACTAGTCTATAGTGGAGACTATAAACTAGTCTATAGTGGAGACTATAAACTAGTCTATAGTGGAGACTATAAACTAGTCTATAGTGGAGACTATAAATAGTCTATAGTGGAGACTATAAACTAGTCTATAGTGGAGACTATAAACTAGTCTATAGTGGAGACTATAAACTAGTCTATAGTGGAGACTATAAACTAGTCTATAGTGGAGACTATAAACTAGTCTATAGTGGAGACTATAAACTAGTCAATAGTGGAGACTATAAACTAGTCTATAGTGGAGACTATAAATAGTCTATAGTGGAGACTATAAACTAGTCTATAGTGGAGACTATAAACTAGTCTATAGTGGAGACTATAAACTAGTCTATAGTGGAGACTATAAACTAGTCTATAGTGGAGACTATAAACTAGTCTAATAGTGGAGACTATAAACTAGTCTATAGTGGAGACTATAAACTAGTCTATAGTGGAGACTATAAACTAGTCTATAGTGGAGACTATAAACTAGTCTATAGTGGAGACTATAAACTAGTCTATAGTGGAGACTATAAACTAGTCTATAGTGGAGACTATAAACTAGTCTATAGTGGAGACTATAAACTAGTCTATAGTGGAGACTATAAACTAGTCTATAGTGGAGACTATAAACTAGTCTATAGTGGAGACTATAACTAGTCTATAGTGGAGACTATAAACTAGTCTATAGTGGAGACTATAACTAGTCTATAGTGGAGACTATAAACTAGTCTATAGTGGAGACTATAAACTAGTCTATAGTGGAGACTATAAACTAGTCTATAGTGGAGACTATAACTAGTCTATAGTGGAGACTATAACTAGTCTATAGTGGAGACTATAAACTAGTCTATAGTGGAGACTATAAACTAGTCTATAGTGGAGACTATAAACTAGTCTATAGTGGAGACTATAAACTAGTCTATAGTGGAGACTATAAACTAGTCTATAGTGGAGACTATAAACTAGTCTATAGTGGAGACTATAAACTAGTCTATAGTGGAGACTATAAACTAGTCTATAGTGGAGACTATAAACTAGTCTATAGTGGAGACTATAAACTAGTCTATAGTGGAGACTATAAACTAGTCTATAGTGGAGACTATAAACTAGTCTATAGTGGAGACTATAAACTAGTCTATAGTGGAGACTATAAACTAGTCTATAGTGGAGACTATAACTAGTCTATAGTGGAGACTATAAACTAGTCTATAGTGGAGACTATAAACTAGTCTATAGTGGAGACTATAAACTAGTCTATAGTGGAGACTATAAACTAGTCTATAGTGGAGACTATAAACTAGTCTATAGTGGAGACTATAAACTAGTCTATAGTGGAGACCTATAAACTAGTCTATAGTGGAGACTATAACTAGTCTATAGTGGAGACTATAACTAGTCTATAGTGGAGACTATAAACTAGTCTATAGTGGAGACTATAAACTAGTATAGTGGAGACTATAAAACTAGTCTATAGTGGGATATAACTAGTCTATAGTGGAGACTATAAACTAGTCTATAGTGGAGACTATAAACTAGTCTATATAGTGGAGACTATAAACTAGTCTAGTGGAGACTATAAACTAGTCTATAGTGGAGACTATAAACTAGTCTATAGTGGAAGACTATAAACTAGTCTATAGTGGAGACTTAAAACTAGTCTATAGTGGGACTATAAATAGTCTAATAGTGGAGACTATAACTAGTCTATAGTGGAGACTATAAACTAGTCTATAGTGGAGACTATAAACTAGTTATAGTGGAGACTATAACTAGTCTATAGTGGAGACTAAAGTGATCGGTAGTGCAGA
>PYHX02000413.1:81674042-81704238 GCA_004302925.2 Cochliomyia hominivorax | reverse complement strand
TGAACTAGAAATGATTTAGAATCATAACTAGAATAGAACTGTAAAACTGAACTAGAAATAAAGTTTTTTTTAATTTCATGACCTTTGACCTTTGTTTTAAAGAAGTTTGATACTGAGATTATTTTTAAACTTAAATTATTATATTTTTTTTTGAAAAATGTAAACGATTTTTTTTATAATTTGAACTGTAATAAAAATTGTTTACTGGTTTAGCATAAACAAAATGGACGCCATAATTTCTAGAAATAATTGAATACAGCTTCTGATTTTATACATTTTCATTATTTTTTCTTTCAATTTGTTTAAAATAAAATATTTTAAATAAAAATTATAATAAATTTTAGTATAAAAAAATATTTACCTTTCAGGGGGAGGGAGAAGTGGGAAAATTCAACCAATTTGTAAGCAAATTTTTAAAATTAAAATTAATTTTTTAAAGAGATTTTTTTTCCATTTTAATAAAAATTATATTTGATTTTTAATAAGATTTTTGTAAACACTTTCCAATTTTGTGGGAAATAAAAAATTTTAAATAAATTTTGAAAAGAATTTTACAAATTTTTAAGAATTTTTTCTAAAGATTTTTTTAAACAATAAAATTTATTTTATGATGATTTTAGGTTTCGAGATGTCAATAGTTTAAATTAGAATTTAAATTTCACATGCGCATAAAACACTTTTAATTTGGGATTTTATTTTATAATTTTTCATTTTTTTCACGTTTTTTAAAAAAAGAGAGTGAGTTTGAGAGCGAAGAGAGAGTGTGATTTTAAAATTTTTCCATTTTCCTTTTGTTGGGTCTTTGAAGGGTTTTTCTTGTTCTTTTCTTTTATTCTTTTTTTAAACACTTGTTCGTTGTAAAATTTTCCTTATTTTTTTCAAATTTCTGTTTATTGTTATTTTAAACTCCTTTTTGTGATGACATTTGGTACTGTTTTTCTCTAGAAATAGAAATGTCAAAATCCTTTAGTTTTATAATTTTTTTCGTAAATCAAAAACTTTATTTAAAGAGGCCGCATTTTAAAGTTTTTAATGTTGAAAGGACGAGTTACTTTTTAATACTACCGGCTGCTGCGCGTTTCCTATAAAAAAACGTCTGTTAAATTTAAAAAATCAAAATTTTCATTCTCCGCTCTCTTCTTCAGCAGTTACGCATCAAAATAAATATTAATAAAAAACTCCATAAAAAACGGTTAGAAAAACAAAAGGTCCTTGCAAACAAACACATATCGTTTCAAAAATCAAAAATCTTTAAACACACATCTACACATATATACTCACACATCGCACAATTAAATCCCAAATGAATTAAAACGCACTTTTTTGTTGTTGCTATTCCCCCGTTGATATATCAACGACGACTTTTTTTCGTATAACGAAGGGGTGAATCCACGTAAATGAAGGGCTTTTTTTTCTAAGGCTAAAGATTTCTACAGAAATAACAAAACGCACACACTCTCACATTTAATCAAATCAAATAAAAAAATCATCCCTTTCTTTTTTTTAAATTTGTAGAAATTATTTTTTATTTTAAAAAATGTACAAAAACAAAAAAGGACTACAATTGAAAGTAGGCAAAAACGGGTTGTTATTGTGCAATATTTTCTCATTTCTAAATTTCAACTGCAAAAAATTTACGCACACACATATCAACAAAGACTCTACAACTCTTTGTTTACCTTTACCGGCTTTTTTCCTGTTCTTGCTTTTGTTTTTTTTCCAACACAAACATGATAAAAGTTCACATATGATAATTCATAAAAACCAACAGAGATGAGCAGAATTTTAAAGTTTAAGTACCACAATAAAAAAAAAGAAAAAATTAAAAAAAAAAATATTTTTAAAAATTTAAATTTCTCAAATTTTTATAAAAAATTTCAAAATTTTCTCAATTACAATTTGTTGATTGATGTCTTCTATTATCCTACCAAATTTCAAACATTTAGCTCTTCTCGTTTACAAGCTCTTCATATATCCTTTATTTAAAATTTTGAAAAAAGTTGTCAAAATTAATAAAAATTGGTTTAAACTTCAACTAAGCTTAATATTTAAAATTTTTGTCATCTACAACGTGTAGTTAAATGTCCTTCGCAATCTTATAAAGCTCCTTATATTTTCTTTTTTATTAATTTTATTAAAAAATCAATGAAAAGTACTTAAAATGTTGTTTAATGTCCTCTATAATCCAATAGAATTTTAAATTTTCAGTACCAATAATAATTTTTTTTTTTAAATTATTTTTTATAAAAATTTCCCAATTTTTTATCAATGAATTTCAAAATTTTGCCATCTACAATTTGTAGTTTAATGTACTTTGCAATCCTAGACAATTATCAACCTCTAGCTCTTTTCGTTTAAAAGCTCATCATATATTCCTTTTTAATAATTTTGAAGAAATTCAATGAAACATGCTTAAAACTTCAATTAAACTTAATGTTTTAATGTATATTTTTAAAATCAATCGATTATAAACTCAATTGTACATATATTTAAATATCCTTTTCTTCAAATTTTTTTTACAAAAAAATTAAAAACATAATCTTTATAACATGTAGTTTAATGTTCTTTTTAATTTTATAAGATTTTAAAAATTAAATAAGAAAATAAAAAAAAAAACTGATTTTTAAAATTTAAATTTCTCAACTTTTTTTCAATGAACTTAAAAAATTTTTCATCTACAATTTGTAGTTTAATGTCCTCTATAATCATAGAAAATTTAAAAGCACTAGTACTTTTCGTTTACAAGCTCGTCATATATCCTTTTTAATAATTTTGATAAAAATCAATGAAAAGTGTTTGAAACTTCAAAAAAGCTTTATGTTTTAATATATTTTGACAATTTAAAACCGATTATCTTTATCTCCAAAGTTTAAAATTTTTAATTAATAAATTTCAAATTTAAATGCTTTACAACATGTAATTTTATGTCCTTTATAATCCTAGCAAATTTCATAATTCTAAGTCCTTCCATTAACAAGCTCCTTATATATCCTTTTTTAAAATTTTTGAAAAAAAAACATTAAAAATGGTTAAAAAATGAATAGAAAATTCAAAAATGCTTATATTTTAATAAATTTTTAAATCACAAGTCCATATATTCAATAATAACAATATTTCCCAACATATATTTTTCCAATGTCTCGAATTTTTCATTAAAAAAATCAAATATAAGTAGTTTTTTATGTCATCTATAATCGCACCAAATTTCATTATTCTTCCGCCATTAACAAGCTTGTCATAAATGCTTTTTCCATTCTATGAAAATGTTTTTAAAATTCAATTATCCTGGCAATTTCAATTATAAGAATATTTTTTGTTTTTTTTTATTTAAAATTAAATAATTTTTTAAAATATGTCATCTACAATCTGCAGTTTAATGTTCTTTATAATCTTAGAAAATTTCATAACTCTAAATTTATCCGTTTTCAAGCTTCTCATATATCCTTTTTTAATAATTTTGGAAAAAGTCAATAAAAGAGTGTAAAATAGGTTTAAATTTTAACAATTTTAATATTTAAATGTTAGTGTTATATTTTGGAAGTCAATATTTATAAATACTATTATAGGAATATTTTTTTTTTCAAAAATGTGTGATTTTTTAATAATAAATTTCAAAATTAATTTAACCACAATTTGTATTTTAATGTCGCTTATAATCCTTGCCAATTTTAAGGCATTATCTACTTTCGTTTAAAAGTTCGTCATATATCCTTTTTTTTGAAATTTGAAAAATTCTATGAAAATGTCGAAGTAGTTCAAATATTTATTGTAACAGCTTTTCCATTTTACGTTTTTAGAATATTTTTCACTATTTTTTAATAAAAAAAAATAAATAAAATAATTTTTTTTTTCAAATTTCATAATTCTGAATCCTTCCATTTTTAGATCCGTTTTAAATCAGTTCTAGTTTCTATTCAAGTTACGATTTTAGTTCAGTTCCAATTCATGTTTAGTTCAGTTCTAGTTCAGTTCTATTTCAGTTCTTGTTTATTTAGTTCAGTTCAGATTTCATAACTTTTATTATTAATTTTTCCAAAACTAATTATATTTTATTTTAATCCTTGAAAAAGTGCGCTAAAAATTGCACAATGGGTACCACAAATCCCAACACAAAAAATTACATGTGCTCACTCACATCCTTATGAAAAATACACATTCATTGTCAATGCGTTTTGTTTTTTTTTCATGTATAAATAAAAAACAACAATGTTGTATACACATACATATGTATTTGTATATAACACACTTCTCTTCTTCTATTATTATTATTATTGTTGTCCTGCCGCAACAAATCCTTTACTAATGCGTTTTTTTAATAAAATATTTTTTGTATAAAAAAATTGTATTTATATTCCTGTTTCCTTTTTTATTATTATTTTTTAATAAATCTCTTATTTTCTTCCCCGTTTTTTGTTGTTTTTTTTCTGTTTGTATAATTGTGTGCGTAGAACATCCTTCTCTTTTATCCTTTTTTCCAGTAATGCTGCTGCCAATGTCTAGCGTAAAAAGGGGCCAAATTAATGGTTGAGTTAAAAACTGTGAATTTATCAGTTTGTCTGTGTCAAATTTGTTGCATCAATTTATGCATTTTAACCATAAAAAATATATTTTTAGTTACGACTCATCTGTAGACATAACAAGGATTCAAAGAGTTTTTCCTTGGAGTTTTAGTTGTAAAGAAAAAAATGTTGGCCAAGGTTTTTGCTAAGTGAAAATCAGGGGAACTTATTTGATTTATACTTTAAGAGGAGTAAAAATCCTAATTAAATTTTTTTTCAAAAAATTTTTGGTTAAAATTTTTTTCAAAAATTTCCTAATTTTTCATTTAAAAATTTTTAAAAATAATGAAACCACAATATGTCATATAAAGTCCTTTGTAAATCCCCCTATTTTTAATTATGTAAAGCTTATAGTGTGGAAGCCCGCCATATATCCTTTTTTCAAGTTTTCAAAAAACATCTTAAAAATTTTTTATAATGAAAAAAAAATAATAATTTTTATGATTTTTTGTTGCATTTTTTTATTAATTTTGTATAAATTTCTCTGGTTTTCTATTGTAAAACCAAAATTTTGACCCAAATTTATTTTGGAACGTTTTTTTTTGGGAAAAATTCTATAAATTAAAATTTTTAAATGAGATTTTAACAAGGACATTTGTGGAGCGTTTTCCAATTAATTGAGCACAAAACAAGTTCAAGTGGATTGGAGAGGTAAGGATTGGACCTCAGTTGTCTTAAAACTTTTTCTGAGAAATAATTCTACAACCCGGAAAATACTTAATATTTTTGAATAAAAGTTCACATGAAAAATCTTGAAATGTTTTTCAATTGATTTATAGCAGCACAACTTCTTACTGGGTCCAAGAAACTATAAATAGAGCTGAAAATTTTGTCACCTCAGCATTACTCAACATTCTCAGAACTTTTTTTAGAAATAATTCTATAACTTTAAAACTTTTAGATGTTTTTGAATGAAATTTTAAGGGAGTTTTCCAATTGATTTGCGTCATCACAAAAATCTTTCTGAGTCCAGGTACCGAAAGGGGGCTTTTCAAATTTGATAACCTTAAAAGAGCATGGAAAAAAATTTAAAAAAATCGCCAAAATTTTATTTATGATTCGATTGAAAAAATATTTCACATATAGATACTCTTTGTTATACCCAACAAAACTTATGTTTACAAGTCTGGGATATCCTTTATAGTTGACGAGATATTTACACTAAAGAAAAATTTTTACCCATTTTTTGTCAGGTTAATTTTAAAGTTAGTGGACTTCATTTCGTTTCAAGTATCGTTTTAAAATATTGCTTGGACATTGTACTAAATTCTAAATAATTTTTGTATGGAAATCGTAGAGCCATAATGATCGCATTAAAAGTTGTATTATTTTTAATAAGAAATTTTTAAAACAAATTTTTGGTGTTCATTTTCCAAAAAGATCTTAAAAATTTGTTCCTCTTAAAAACCTTTATTTTCCTTTATATTTCTGAAATAATACGTAACGAAAATACTGACAAAATATGTCTGAATTCAATAGGGGAAACTCTTTCCCCTCAAGCCCTATCAGAATTTCATTGATTTTTTGAAAGATTTCTTAAGTTTATTGGAGAAGAAAAAAATGTTGAGGCTAAAATTTAAGAACAATATATTTTGATTATATAACCATATATGTTGTATGTATGTATAATCAATCTGGAATGGGTCCAGTCTCTTGTAGCCTTAAAAGGAACGAATTTACTGAAAAAATCGTTTTTTTTTTTTTTGAAATTTTAATTTTTTGATTTTAAATTGGAATTTTGGGTATTTTGGAATAAAAAAATAGGAATATGTTTATATTCCTAAATTAAGGACAACTTTATACTTACTGTAGTCACATCTCATTATTAAAGCTTAATTCATAGAAATTTTATTTGAGGTCAAAAACTGGTATTTTTTCCACAAAAATTTAACGAAAATAAGATTTTTAAATTTTAAACAATTTTATTAAAGAAATTTATTTTTAATAACTTTTTGTGGACTTATGATTATTTTCCTAGTAATTAGCTTTTCAATGGTACTAAATACTTATAGAAATAGTTTATGTAAATTATTAAAAAATGGACTTAAACTTGGTGCCTTCCAGCAAAAATTTACATATTTTCTTAATATTTCTATAGTAAATAATGTTTCTCGGGGTAGTGCTAGAATTATGGGAGTTGTTAACTAGGTTCTAAGTTTTGGAGGTCCTGGCACCGCTCACTTTTTTGAGATTGAGACCAGCTAGAGACTTTAATTTCAACTTTGTCAATTAAAATTTGAAATAAACTTGTTGACCATTTTAAAAATTTTCATTTTTGAGTTGTGTAACTTTTGGGGCCCACTGTTCATCCTTTGAACTCTCTAAGGAGGAAAACGTGTTAAGAATAATTATGACAAATTGAATCAAATCTTCAATACCTCCAAAGTTTTAGTTTTATTTCTAAAAAAGCGTTTTGAAACATGCACATCCGAGGCAAGCAACTTTGAAGGCCTACTGTTCAGCTTCTAGACTCACTAAGATGTTGTGCTGCTCCCAAGCAATTGGACAATACTTTAAGAATG
Organism: Cochliomyia hominivorax; assembly: GCA_004302925.2. Lineage (NCBI taxonomy): Eukaryota > Metazoa > Arthropoda > Insecta > Diptera > Calliphoridae > Cochliomyia > Cochliomyia hominivorax. The sequence continues at coordinate 81,697,157 of PYHX02000413.1, read as the reverse complement.
TTTTTAAGAAATTTTATCAAAAAATATTCACTCGATCCAAAGTTATAGAATTATTTCCAAAAACAGGGTTTGAGAATCCTGCTGAATGTAGATTGACTGTATTTATTGAAGAACAGATAAAGATTCCGTGATCATTAAAAAAGGGAGGTACAGCATAAATAATGTTTATAGAATACTTTAGCAAATTTTAGAACCAGAATTTAATACAAAAATTCCTTTAAAAAAATTGAAGAATTTCATTTAGAAAACAAACAAAATAAATCACTTTAATTCCTTAAATATTTTGCAAAAAAACCGACCTTAAAAATATATGAGAATATTTTTTTAAATTCTTTTCTTTTAATTAACATCACTTTTGGTGGTTGATTGTAAAAAAAAATGCCACAAAATTTGACAAATTGCAAAAAAAATTCCTTAAAAAAAGTAGATTCCCTTTCTTAAAGATCACCAGCAAAAAAGACGTGAACAAACAAAAAGGTCACTATTTTTTATAAATTAAATAAAAAAACACAATCAACAAATTTCTTTTGTTTTATTGTGTATGTGTGTGTGTGTGTAAATCTACCCAAATTTATTTCTAGTTCAACGATTAATGCAACAAAAAATTCATTCAAAATTACAAACACTCAATCACTTTAGGGGGTTACCGTCTCATATATATGTCCTTATGAGTGTGAGTATCTGTGTGTGTGTGTCTTAGTATTTTATGTGAAATGCACAAAACCGTAAGTAATTTTAAAAGGTTTGGCGCGAAAATATTTTCAATTTTTGCCCAAAAAAACAGCAGTTATTTTTTTACCCTAAAAAAACAACTCTCACTCTCACTCACACACATATACCATTTATTATTTAAGTGTATGCGTGTGTGTAATTAAAGATTTTTAATCAAATTCTAGGGTTTCATTACTCTAAATGTGTGTGCATTGTGTGTGTGTAATTTTTTTCATAAAAAAAGATTGCAAAATCATTGATAACTGTTTTGTTCTCCGAAAAGGGGCAGTTGGTGAGGAAAAGTTCATTTGATGTCGGCTCATAGTTCATTTACAATTGAATGATTTTATTGCATTACAATTTATAATTTTACTCTGTTCTATTCACAACTATTAGCTCAGCAGCACCTTTTATTAATTAATTATAATTAAAAGAGGGGGAAACATTAAAGGAAAAGAAAATTTTGCGATAAAAGAAAGAAAAAAGAGTTGAATATAGTTAAGACTATAAAATAGTTTATAAAGGAGTATAAAATAGTCTTAAGATAAGATTAAAGACAAGTCTATAGACGAGATTATAAACTAGTCGATAGTCGAGACTACAGACTTGTCTACATACGAGACAATAAACAAGAATACAGCCTAAAGATGAGACTCTTAATTACTTTATATTTGAGACTATGAACTGGTATATAGACGAGGCTATCAACTAGTATTAAGGCGGAACTATAGGCTAGTCTACGTACGAGACTATGAAGTACGATAAAACCGAAAGATGAGACTATAAACTAGTATATAGACGAGGCTGTTAACTAGTCTATAGACGAGACTATCAACTAGGCTAAAGACGAAACAATCAACTAGTCTAAAGACGAGACAATCAATTAGTCTATAGACGAGACTATTAACTAGTCTAATAAGAAAACTATGGGCTAGTCTACATATGAGACTATGTACAAAGGTATAGCCTAAAGATGAGACCATAAACTTCTTTAGAGATGAGAATATAAACTGCTCCATGGATGAGACTATAAACTGGTCTATTGACGAGACTAAAACTTGTTTATAGTGGAAATTATAAAATACTCTATAGTGGAGACTATAAACTAGTCTATAGTGGAGACTATAAACTAGTCTATAGTGGAGACTATAAACTAGTCTATAGTGGAGACTATAAACTAGTCTATAGTGGAGACTATAAACTAGTCTATAGTGGAGACTATAAACTAGTCTATAGTGGAGACTATAAACTAGTCTATAGTGGAGACTATAAACTAGTCTATAGTGGAGACTATAAACTAGTCTATAGTGGAGACTATAAACTAGTCTATAGTGGAGACTATAAACTAGTCTATAGTGGAGACTATAAACTAGTCTATAGTGGAGACTATAAACTAGTCTATAGTGGAGACTATAAACTAGTCTATAGTGGAGACTATAAACTAGTCTATAGTGGAGACTATAAACTAGTCTATAGTGGAGACTATAAACTAGTCTATAGTGGAGACTATAAACTAGTCTATAGTGGAGACTATAAACTAGTCTATAGTGGAGACTATAAACTAGTCTATAGTGGAGACTATAAACTAGTCTATAGTGGAGACTATAAACTAGTCTATAGTGGAGACTATAAATTAGTCTATAGTGGAGACTATAAACTAGTCTATAGTGGAGACTATAAATTAGTCTATAGTGGAGACTATAAACTAGTCTATAGTGGAGACTATAAACTAGTCTATAGTGGAGACTATAAACTAGTCTATAGTGGAGACTATAAACTAGTCTATAGTGGAGACTATAAACTAGTCTATAGTGGAGACTATAAACTAGTCTATAGTGGAGACTATAAACTAGTCTATAGTGGAGACTATAAACTAGTCTATAGTGGAGACTATAAACTAGTCTATAGTGGAGACTATAAACTAGTCTATAGTGGAGACTATAAACTAGTCTATAGTGGAGACTATAAACTAGTCTATAGTGGAGACTATAAACTAGTCTATAGTGGAGACTATAAACTAGTCTATAGTGGAGACTATAAACTAGTCTATAGTGGAGACTATAAACTAGTCTATAGTGGAGACTATAAACTAGTCTATAGTGGAGACTATAAACTAGTCTATAGTGGAGACTATAAACTAGTCTATAGTGGAGACTATAAACTAGTCTATAGTGGAGACTATAAACTAGTCTATAGTGGAGACTATAAACTAGTCTATAGTGGAGACTATAAACTAGTCTATAGTGGAGACTATAAACTAGTCTATAGTGGAGACTATAAACTAGTCTATAGTGGAGACTATAAACTAGTCTATAGTGGAGACTATAAACTAGTCTATAGTGGAGACTATAAACTAGTCTATAGTGGAGACTATAAACTAGTCTATAGTGGAGACTATAAACTAGTCTATAGTGGAGACTATAAACTAGTCTATAGTGGAGACTATAAACTAGTCTATAGTGGAGACTATAAACTAGTCTATAGTGGAGACTATAAACTAGTCTATAGTGGAGACTATAAACTAGTCTATAGTGGAGACTATAAACTAGTCTATAGTGGAGACTATAAACTAGTCTATAGTGGAGACTATAAACTAGTCTATAGTGGAGACTATAAACTAGTCTATAGTGGAGACTATAAACTAGTCTATAGTGGAGACTATAAACTAGTCTATAGTGGAGACTATAAACTAGTCTATAGTGGAGACTATAAACTAGTCTATAGTGGAGACTATAAACTAGTCTATAGTGGAGACTATAAACTAGTCTATAGTGGAGACTATAAACTAGTCTATAGTGGAGACTATAAACTAGTCTATAGTGGAGACTATAAACTAGTCTATAGTGGAGACTATAAACTAGTCTATAGTGGAGACTATAAACTAGTCTATAGTGGAGACTATAAACTAGTCTATAGTGGAGACTATAAACTAGTCTATAGTGGAGACTATAAACTAGTCTATAGTGGAGACTATAAACTAGTCTATAGTGGAGACTATAAACTAGTCTATAGTGGAGACTATAAACTAGTCTATAGTGGAGACTATAAACTAGTCTATAGTGGAGACTATAAACTAGTCTATAGTGGAGACTATAAACTAGTCTATAGTGGAGACTATAAACTAGTCTATAGTGGAGACTATAAACTAGTCTATAGTGGAGACTATAAACTAGTCTATAGTGGAGACTATAAACTAGTCTATAGTGGAGACTATAAACTAGTCTATAGTGGAGACTATAAACTAGTCTATAGTGGAGACTATAAACTAGTCTATAGTGGAGACTATAAACTAGTCTATAGTGGAGACTATAAACTAGTCTATAGTGGAGACTATAAACTAGTCTATAGTGGAGACTATAAACTAGTCTATAGTGGAGACTATAAACTAGTCTATAGTGGAGACTATAAAGTGATCGGTAGTGCAGACAAAAACTACTCTATTGGCGAGACAATAAACTAGTTTTTTATCTTAAATTAATCATAAATACTAATTTGTAGTCGAGTTTGTAAACTTTCAATTAGAGTTATAATTAGCTAAATCTTTTTTCTTTTCTTTTTGACTTCAGTTTCGTTTTATATCAAATTTCATGAATGAAATTTTATCCAGTTTTGGAAATTTCGTAACAAATTATCTTGTGTTTTTGTAAAAATGTAAAAAAGCATTACAAGTCAAAATTCATATTCATATAAAGTAACGATCATCATTCCATATCTAAATATGGAATGATGATCGTGTATTATTAGAATGATAAAAAATGAGTGTATTATTAGAATGATAGAAAATGAGACTGTCTGTCTGTCTGTCCGTCTATCTCTTTTTTTAGTTTATCAATATGTAAGAGGATAACGAACTTTTTAGCTGATTGCACAGTGGGTTGATGATAAAGAAAATTTGAAAAATCATTATCATCTGCTGAATTGTTATGGCAAAAAAAATCGAGCGCCTAAACCACCCTTTTTTAAAGAAGAGTGAATGATCGCATTGGTTTTGTTGTTGCTTTTTTGTTGATTATAAATCCTTTTTTTAAAAAAAGGGGTGCATTTTTTTTAAAAAATGTAAAACATCCTTAAAATATTCCCCTTTTATTTCGCAATCAAAGCAAGGGTAGATGAGATCAAAATAAAATAACAACAAAAATGTTGTTCTTTAAAGGAAACACAAGCAGCTGTCGTTTTGAATGCATTTTTTTCGAAATAAAATTCTTCTCTCACCAGAGAAAAAAAGGATGAGGATGATGTAAATTGATCGCTACATGATTATAACTCTTCTGTAATTGAATGCATTTTGTGTGTGAGTGTGTGTGTGTGTGTATTCCACAAAAAAGCATAATAAAAGAGAAAAGGTGATTGACTGACTGTCTAACAAAGATCGTTTTCAAGTGTCATTATTACAATTATACTTGTGAAAGTAATGAAGAAAAATAAAAAAATCAAACTTAAAAAAGCTGGACTACAAGTTAAGTGATCGACTGGATGATAAAGAAGAATATATACAACACTAAAGACTACATAAATGACAAGATTATACACTAGACTGTAGAAAAGTTGACAGTCTGTATTGCACAATAGTGTCAAAACTATTTTTGGTAATTAATTCTGTAACTTTGAAACTTCTTAATATTTTTAAATGAAATTTCATATAGACATTCTTAAGGTATTTTCCAATTGATCTGGAGCTTCACATGTTCTTAGTGAGGCTAGAAAAAGAAGGCTGAACCTCCAAATCTGATCATCTTGGTTATGTTAAAAATAAATTTGAAAACTTCTTCTTTTTTTGGAAATAATTCAATAACTTTAAAACCACTTAATATTTTTTAATAAAATTTCTCTTGATTATTCTTTATATATTTTGCAATTGATTTGGAGCAGCGTATATGCTTAGTGAGTCTAGATAACGAAGAGTGGACCTTTAAAATTGTTCACCTTATGTAAATGAATTTAAAAAAATCATTTATTCGATTTTTTTGGAATTAATTCTATAACTTTGAAACTACTTAAGATATTTGAATGAATTTTCACATAGACATTCCTGAGACGCTTTCCAATTGATTTGGTTAATTACAAGTTTTAAGTCAGTCTCTGGAAAGAAAAAATGACCTACAAAGTTGCCCACCTCGGTAAAAAAAAAAAAAAAATAAAACCTTTAAATTAGTCCATCATAATTCTAAGAAAATTCACCAAAATTTGATTTGATTTTCTTAAAAATCGAATAAATATATAGTCCTTACAATTCTTAATAAAACATGTGTTGAAATGTCTAGGATATCTCTAATGGTTTAAGGGATATTTATATCAAAATAAAATTGTCAACCATTTTTCATTCTGACATATTTTAGATTTTTAAACTTGGTGGGCACAATTTGGATCCATAAAGATTCTAAAATAATAAAAAATATTTTCTAGAATATATACCAATAATACCAATATGGTTCCAATGAAAAGTTATATTATTCCCAAATTTAATAAAGATTTTTTTTAAATTTTTCCCAAAAAGGTGGCATCACATTTTGGCTTTTAAAAATACTATTTTCTTTCTTGGACTATAATTTTTTCTTCACAACTAAAAGAATTTTTAATGGAAATGCATATTAAACAAATTCGAGGTCATTTGGGGAAATACTTTCCCCATTAGTCCTATCAGAATTCTGAAAATTTTAAAAATACATTTTATTATTATTTTCTTTTTAAGCAAAACGTTTGAGAAAGTTAAAATTAAAGCAAAATATACCTTGATTATATAACCACATATGTTTGATATATAATTAAAAAATCTGGAAAGGATTAAGCTTCTTTTACCCTCAAAGTGAACAGTTTAATGAAAAAAGTAATTTTTGAAAAAAGAGTTTTTATCGGTAATGGAATTTTGGGTATTTTGAAATAAAAATGTGGGAATCTGTATAGGATTCTGCATTAAGTAAAATTCTTAATGTTAACAAATCCGAGCTTATTTGGAGAAACATTACCCCAGGAGCCCTATCAGATTTTTCATAATTTTAAAAATATTATTTTAGATTTTTTTTGAGGAAAAAGAAAAAGCTCAAAGCTTAAACTAAAGCAAATTGTATCATGATTATATAACTATATATGTTTGCTATATAACCAAAAAAAAATTGAAAAATATCAAGCCTCTTTTAACTTGAAAATGATTATTTTAGTGGGACAAACTAAATTTTTGAAACAGGCTTTTATTGGTATTGGAATTTTGGGTATTTTGAAATAGAAAATTGGGAATCTGTTTAGTGTTCTACATAAAGGACCATTTTGTTTATATTATATAAAAATTTCATAATAATAACTTTATTTATAGAGATTTTATTTGAAGTCAAATATAAATTTTTCATTTGGCAAAAGTACAGCAAAAATAGAAATTTTTGATTTTTTTGGAAAATTTATTAAATAAATTTACTTGTAATAAAATCTTATAAACATATTACTATTTTTCAAGTGTTTACCTTTCCAGCAATACCAAATACTTATAAAAATATATTACATGATCGGACAAACAAACGACTTTAAATTGAGTCCCTCCAGTAAAATTTTTAATTTTTTATATTTATATATTCAAAGAAGGAAATAAATTGTGAGGGGATTTTTAAAATTTTTATTTAGCAAATTCATGAACCAGTCATTCGATTTTGTAAAAGAATGTTTGAATTTATCGATAAATTACCCTTATTTGGGTTTAAATTTCCCTCAATATTAGTGCTGAACTGCTCTAAAATATTTGAGGTTCTCTATACGACTACTACAATGGTTTAAGGCTGAGATGATTGTTTAAGGCTTTACTAAGGGGTTTTTCAAAGACATCAACCATAATATTTCATGGTTGTTAAATAAAGTAATTAAAAGAGACTAAATTTGAATCGGTACCTATTAAGGGACGATATTTGATATATATAATATTAAAAAGTCAAGAAAAAAGATTAAAAAAAAATATCCAAACGAAATTTTTAATCCGAAAAAGATCTAAAATTGGATTCTATATTCGATTTTAGACAAGTGACAAGTCCAAATGTACCCAGAGTTATACTATAGAGAACTGAGAATTAATAACTTTTGAGGAACATTTTGAAATTTTAGCAACAAACCGCTTTAAAACTGACAAATTTTTAATTCGTAAATGAAAGCAGTTGTATCCATTTTCTAAGAAGAAAATATACCTCTTGGTCCATTGTTGGACAGTTGGAGTCAAATGAAAAAAATATATATATAAGATAATGATTAAGGAACTGAGAACACACCCACAAACAAGGATATAACTAAACCTAAGAAGCACTGAAGTATCTGAAATAGAATCTGAAATAGAACCTAAACTAGAATCTTAATAAGAATCTGAAGTACATACTGCAATGAAATCTTAACTAGAATCTATAAGGGAGTCTGAACTAGAATCGGAACAACATAATCTAAACTAAAACTGGGCTAATACTGAACTTAAATCTGAATTAGAATCTGAATCGGAATCTCAACTAAAATCGGAAATATAATTGTAATAACTAGAATCTGAACTAAAACCTTATCTACAATCTAAATTAGAATCTGAACTAGTGTCTGAAATAACTGAACCAATTTAGCACTAAACTTGAATATAAATTAGTACCTGAACTAGAATCTGAAATCGAACCTGAACTACAATCTTAATTACAATCTGAAAAGGAATCTTAACTAGAATTTGGAACAAAGTCTGAACTAGAATCTGAACTACATAACCTAAACTACAACTGGGCTAACACTGAACTTAAATCTGAACTAAAACCTTATCTACAATCTGAATTAGTACCTGAACTAGAATCTGAAATATAACCTGAACTAGAATCTAACTATATTCTAGTTGAGGTTCTATTTCTATATCTAAATCTAAACTAGAATCTTAACTAGTTATCGATTTTCTGAACCAGTACTTACAAAGAACTAGAACAAGTGTAGAATGATACCGGAAATAAAATCAAATCTAAAATCGTAATTAAAATCGTAACTAAAATAATAAATATTGATCAGAATCTGAACTAGAAATGAAGTAGAAATGAACTAGAAACGAACTAGAAACGATATAGAACTGAGAACAGAATGGAACTAAAACTGATTTAGAACTGAATTAGAATAAAACTTGAACCGAACTTCAGCTAGAACTAAACTAGCAGAATTAAACTACAACATATGTGGAACTGAAATAGAATCGATATTATAATAGCAACTGAAATCGGAACTAAAATCGAACAAAAATCTGATCTGAAAACTGATCTAAAATTGGAATTTAAATCGAAAGTATAATCTAGACTGGAACTAAGATAAAAATGAACCGATGTATTAGTGGAATCAACCTAAATTTTCTACTCATAATTATTTTGAAATCCCCTGTGACGAATAAAAATAATGACAAACGTAAATTTCCATTTTAAAAATTGTTAACTAAAAATATTCATTACGAACTGAAAAGGAGTCTAAAATATCCTGCAAAATTGCGGTCGAAAAAAAATCCATTAGTCAGGAAATTAATTAATTTCTTTTCATCCAAAATGAAACTACAAATTGTAAATAAACCGAAAAGAATTGAATTTAATTTCACCAAATATTGTAATTATTTTCATTTGTTTGTAAACGCTAAAATAATGCACCCAACCATGACGTCACACCTGTAAGACCCCGCCAAACAAATCAAATGTTTTCTTTTTTTTTTATTTCGAAAAGACGAATACAAATACATAAACGTTTTCTTGGATTTTTCTGTATAAAATGAAAGAAAAACGAAACGAGAAAAATGTTCATACGACGTCATTATTGAAACATAAAATACTGTAGACCGTAAGTAAATATGTAGGAAACCCTGTAGATCTGAAGATTAAAAAGATAAACTACGGTATGAGAAGAAGACTATTGCTCCTTCTTTTTAGAAATATTTTAGTTCAGTTCAAGTTCGGTTCAACTTCAGTTCAAGTTCAGTTCCAGTTGAGTTCTAGATCAGTTCTACTTCTAGTTCAGTTCCAATTCGGTTCTAATTCGGTTCTAGTTCAATTCAAGTTCAGTTCTAGTTCAGTTCAAGTTCTCTTCTAGTTCAGTTCTACTTCGGTTCTAATTTAGTTTTAGTTCAGTTCAAGTTCAGTTCTAGTTCAATTCTAGTTCGGTTCTAATTCAGTTCTACTTCAATTCTAATTCAGTTCTACTTCGGTTCTAGTTCAGTTCCAGTTCATCTTTAGTTCAGTTCTACTTCGGTTCTAATTCAGTTTTAGTTCAGTTCTAGTTCAGTTCAAGTTCAGTTCTAGTTCGGTTCTACTTCAGTTCAAGATCAGTTCAAATTCAGTTCTAGTTTAGTTCAGTTCAGTTCCAGTTCATCTTTAGTTCAGTTCTACTTCGGTTCTAATTCAGTTTTAGTTCAGTTCTAGTTCAGTTCAAGTTCAGTTCCAGTTCATCTTTAGTTCAGTTCTACTTCGGTTCTAATTCAGTTTTAGTTCAGTTCTAGTTCGGTTCTACTTCAGTTCAAGATCAGTTCAAATTCAGTTCTAGTTTAGTTCAGTTCAGTTCTAGTTCAGCTCTACTTCGGTTCTACTTCAGTTCTAGTTCAGTTCTAGTTCTGTTCTATTTCAGTTAAAGTTCAGTTTAGTTCATGTTCAGTTCTAGTTCAGTTCTATTTCAGTTCAGACTCTAGTTCAGATTCTAATTCCGATTTTAGTTCAGATTCCAATTCAGATTTTAGTCCAATTTGTAGTCCAGATTTTATTTCAGATTCTAGTTTAGATTTAAATTCTGTTCTAATTCAATTGTAGTTCAAATTTAGGTTCAGATTCTAATTCAATTCCAGTTTATTTCAAAGTTCAGTTCTACTTCGATTCTTATTCAGTTTAATTCTTTTGCTCTCTTCCAAACTGTAGGGTTTCTAATAAATATATGTTTGTATGTGTAGATGGAAATCTAGATACTGTTTTTTTGATATATATTTACTGTCATTTACTCCCCGTCATAACAAACCGGCAGAAAAGGATAGTTAAAGGTCATAGAAATATTTTGCGAGAGTTTCCTTTTTATTCCAAAACACGAAAAAGCGAATTGAAACGAACATGACGAACGTTTACAGTTACAAACGAAAGGACGCCTACGATTATGACAAAAGCAACAAACGACTATAACAACAATTACATTAACGAAGAACCGAACAAATGGAACAAAAAAATGAAAAAAAGAAAAAACAAAATCAGTTTTTGAAACGTGAGAAAGTTATCCTGTGTATACAAAAAGGTTCTCCCTTCAGACATTATTTTCCACAGAGCTGGGAGTGTTTCAAGGAAAAGGAGATTTTTAAAGAATTTCTCAACTTTGTTATGGAAAAAAATTATAAATAAAGATTCGGTTTTATATAATTTAATTATTTGTTTCAGGCGGATCATAAACAGATTCCCAAATTTTTGTAACAAAATGCCCAAAATTCCCTTATGAATAAAGGTTATATAAAAAATGGACAGAAAATTGATAAACGTTATAAGAAATGTGATTACGATTTTTTTAAGCAGAGTACTTTTTTGCTAAAATTTTAGCTTTGACATTATTTTTCCTCAAAGAACTAAAGAAGAAATTTTGAAATTAACAAAGTTCCGATAGGGTTAACGAGGAAAATGTTTCCCCTAATAAAGAAAAAAATTACTCCAGACAATGGAAGAGTGGATAATCCGGGGATACAGATCACATCAAGAGAATTCAATACAAAGTCTGGGTGAAAAATTCCATAGTGCAAAAATATCCGACAGGATAGGATCTCCTTATAAAAAAAACGGAAACAAGAATATCTCCCGACTACCGAACAACAATGCGCTTCTAAAAACGTAGGTACATGCGTTTAAGGAAGTCATGATTTGGGCCAAAATGAATCAGACAAACCTGCTTAGAATTATTCTGGAGTACAAAGTGATGTCTTCAACGAAGACTTCAAGGTTGGGAGAGTAGAAATAACATGGGTCCCTGGACACCAGGGAGGTCTCTAGCAATCTTTGCTAGATTACTCCAATATATAAACCTATGAAATCCAATGACATTTAAAGCATTAAAGACGAAGTTGAGAGCGTGTGCGAAATAAAAATACAGGTCACTTTGAAATAACGGAATAGTCGCCAGCATTACAAAGATAGTTTCGGGCGACCCAGATGTGGGGAAGACCATGAGTATTATAGAAGACAATGAATGGTATGTGGGGAGGACATTGACATGATGGAACATGGAATGGAACATTTTCTCTGTCCATAGCCCAGCATTTACGACCCTCAGATCCCAGAATTTTATGGAAAACTGAAGAAAATTGAGGTTTTCCTAAGTGGAAATGCACAACAAGCCCAAATAGCAGCTTAGATGTATGGCAATGGGCATAAGGTAGCCCTATGGAATTCGTCTACTTCTTTCAACCTTACCCTTAACCTAACTTTTAGTCTAGATCAAATAAATAGAATTTAATGGAAACAAATGTTACCACCTTTTTTAGAAAATAAAAAAAAAACGCAAAATATTTTTAGTTTCAAAATTTTTATTTCAAAATAATATAACTTGTAATGGGATCCTAATAGGTATATGAACAATATATACAAATTATATAGAATTTTGTATAGAATTTAAGCGATATTTGACAAATTTTTTTAGTTTTAAATTGAGTTCAACAAGTTCAAAAAGCTAAAAAAAGTTATGTTCAATAATTGGAAGAAATTTCACTTTATTATAAATATCTCATAAACTAAAAGAGATATTTCGTATATGTATTTAAATTTTTTTGTAGAGAATCATTAGGACTTTAAGGGTATAAAATTTCTTTTCAATTCAAACATAAATACAATTTTGACGATTTTTTTTAACATTTTAATTTTTTCTTAACCGAGGGAGGTCACTTTGGAGAAACACCCTTCAATCCCTGGATCCTCTAAGAACTTGTGCTTTTGCAAATCAATTGAAAGACATTTCAAGAATGTTTTTGGAAAATTTGCTTAAAAAATATTTACTACTTTCAAAGTTAAAGAATTATATCCCAAAATGCGTTTTCAAACCACTAATATTTAACATTTTCCAGCTCTGCCCGGTATATAGGAATAACTGTATGTTTTTCCTTTTTCCATCAATACGTATTAAATATGTACGAGTGTTTTAGTTAGTTTTTTTTTTGTTACAAAAACCTTACAAACCGCGTAGTCACTTTCATTTAGCGCAACATTTAAAACAGCGTAACTTTCAGTTTAGTCGCTAACTAACATCCAGACATTTGTGTTCATAAAATATATAAAAAAATCTTTGACAAAAAATGTTAAAAATTACAAAAAGCAACAATTGAAGTGAAATTAGAAAAAAATTAAAATAAAATTTACAAGAAAAAAATTTCGAAATAACAAATTGAAAAAATGTTCGAAAATCATTTTGGTGAAATTAAAAAAGTTTCAAGTTTGTTTGATTCTAAACAAAATTTAATTGATAAAAATTAATTGATTTTAGTTGAATTAAAAATTTAATTTGATCCAGAAAAAACCATATGTAAGTTTTACAATTAAAGTCTTTTTCCCTTTAAAACACTTATTTAATGATCTGGAATAAAATTAAGTGTGGGAAAAATTAGTGTAATTTTGTTGTCAATTTTTTCTATATCTGAAAAATATATTTTTTGGTGGAAATTGTTGCTGCACACATTTACATCTATTTTTATGTTTAGACTTTAAGTGGTGGAATTTGAAAGTCATTACAAATTAATTTTCATTATTTCTTTAGATTAATAAAAATTGTTTTAGGGGAAATAAAATTTATTTGTTTCTTGATTAAATTACTTATAAATTGACCCACTTTCTTGTTAAATTTATCCAACAATTTAATTTTGTTTAACAACAATTTTATTTGAAGTCATTTTTCAATCAATTCCAAATTAGTTCCAGTTCAGTTCTAGTTCAATTCTAGTTCCTTTTTAGTTCAGTTCTAGTTCATTTCTAAATAAGTTCTAGTTTAGTGTTATTTTAGTTCTACTTCAATTCAAGTTTAGTTCTAGTTCAGTTTTAGTTCAGTTTTAGTTCAGTTCCAGTTTAGTTCTAATAAAGTTCTAGTTCAGTTCAAGTTTAGTTCTAATTAAGTTCTAGTTCAGTTCTATTTTAGTTCTACTTCAATTCAAGTTTAGTTCTAGTTCAGTTTTAGTTCAGTTCCAGTTCAGTTCTAGTTCAATTCTAGTTCTTTTTTAGTTCAGTTCTAGTTCATTTCTAATTAAGTTCCAGTTCAGTTCTATTTTAGTTCTCCTTCAATTCAAGTTTAGTTCTAGTTCAGTTTTAGTTCAGTTCCAGTTCAGTTCTAGTTCAATTCTAGTTCCCTTTTAGTTCAGTTCTAGTTCATTTCTAAATAAGTTCTAGTTCAGTTCTATTTTAGTTCTAATTAGGTTTAAGTTCAGTTCTAATTCAGTTCCAGTTCAGTTCCAGTTCAGTTCCAATTCAGTTCTAGTTCCGTTCGAGTTCAAATCTAGTTCATTTTTAGTTCAGTTCTTGTTCAGTTTTAATTCATTTCTAGTTCTTTTCAGAACCAATTCAAGTTTTGTTCATTCTATCTGTCATTCTAACTGTCACATTAATTATTTCACTTACTGTGTTTTTTTTTAAACAAAAACAAATTTTAATAAATAAAAAATCACTAATAAACATTTGTTTACGTGTTTATGAGTTAATTCCGACATTTACGCAAGACACAAAGTGGAATGAATAATAATTCAATTTTTGATTTTGATTGTTATTATTGTTGAAGAAGAAAAGAAGAAAATAAATGAATGAATGAAAGAGAACAAGAAAAGGATGTTTGATATTGAACTACAAAATAAAGTATAAAAATTAAAAATAAATAATTTTAGTTTCAAGAAAATTTAAAAATATGTTTTTGGAACTACAAATAAATATAAATGGCGAAAATAATATATATTTTTGATACTTAAAGGAACTACGAGAAGAAAACGTTCTAGATCTCGCGATCCTTTTGCTAATTTTGTAGAAGAAAAATAAATAAAGTTGAAAACGATTTCAGAATATATTTAAAAGATCTTTAAGAGTTGAATCATTCAAGTGATTTCCCTCTAAATTTATAACCTAAAAGTTTCCGTAAACAAAAAACAAATCATAAACGGAATAACATTTCCATCAATTAAATTATAATTGTCCTTATTAAAAACGATTAAAAACGATTCTTTTTCTTCCGAATAAATTTATTAACTTTTAAATTATTTAAACAACAAAAATAAAAAAAGTTTGAAGAAATAAATTCACAATTAATTTAATTGAATTGAAACGATTTTATGTAAATTTTAAAGAAAAAAGTTCATTGAATTAAAAAAGATCAAACGCACTGAAAAAGTCAGACTTGAGTGAATTTAAATTCTTAATAATGAATTTTAAAAATTCATTTAAAATAATTTTCTCAGCAGTTTTAATGTGAATAATTACAAATGAAAAGAATTACAATTGAGACATTCGATACTTTGAAGGAAATTTTTTTTAAAGCAAAAGTCGTTGAGCTGTTGAAGTGGTGAAGTGTAAATATTCGGCGGGGACGAATCAGAAATACCCTTTACAACTAAATGAATTAGAACTGTACTAACGATTCAGAACTTCACAAGAACTGATTCAGAAAAGAATTAAACCTGATGCAGATTTGATCTAAAACTCAATTAATCGCAATTGGAACCGAATTCGAACTGAAGTAGAATTCAAACTGAACTAGAATTGGTTCAGAAATAACTCGAAGAGAACTAGTACTGAACTAGAACTGAACTAAAAAGTGAACTAAAACTGAACAAGGACTAAACTTGAACTAAAGTAAAACTAAACTAGAACTGAACTAGAAGTGAACTAGAACTGAACTAGAACTGAACTAAAAGTGAACTAGAAATAAACTGAAACTAAATAACAGCTGAAGTAGAACTGATCTGCAACTGATCTAAAACTGAACTACAACTGAACTAAAACTGAACTAGAACTGAACTAGAATTGAACTACAACTGAACTTAAACTGAATTACAACTGAACTGGAAGTTAACTAGAACTGAACTAGAACTCAACAAGAACTGAACAAGAACTGAACTACAACTGAATTTAAACTGAATTACAATTGAACTAGAATTGAACTAGAACTGAACTGGAACCGAACTAGAAATGAACTAGAACTGAACTAGAACTGAACTACAACTAAACCTAAACTGAATTAAAACTCAACTAGAACTGAACTAGAACTGAACTAAAAGTGAACTAAAACTGAACAAGAACTAAACTTGAACTAAAGTAAAACTAAACTAGAACTGAACTAGAACTGAACTAGAACTGAACTAAAAGTGAACTAGAAATAAACTGAAACTAAATAACAGCTGAAGTAGAACTGATCTGCAACTGATCTAAAACTGAACTACAACTGAACTAAAACTGAACTAAAACTGAACTTAAACTGAACTAGAACTGAACAAGAACTGAACTAGAACTGAACTAGAATTGAACTACAACTGAACTTAAACTGAATTACAACTGAACTGGAAGTTAACTAGAACTGAACTAGAACTCAACAAGAACTGAACAAGAACTGAACTAGAACTGAACTAAAACTGAACTTGAACTGAACTAGAACTGAACTGCAACTGAACTTAAACTGAATTACAATTGAACTAGAACTGAACTAAAAACTGAACTAAAACTGAACTAGAATTGAACTACAACTGAATTTAAACTGAATTACAATTGAACTAGAATTGAACTAGAACTGAACTGGAACCGAACTAGAAATGAACTAGAACTGAACTACAACTAAACTTAAACTGAATTAAAACTGAACTAGAACTGAACTAGAACTGAACTAAAACTGAACTAGAACTGAACTAGAATTGAACTACAACTAAACTTAAACTGAATTAAAAATGAACTAGAACTCAACAAGAACTGAACTAGAACTGAACTGGAACCGAACTAGAAATGAACTAGAACTGAACTACAACTAAACTTAAACTGAATTAAAACTGAACAAGAACTAAACTTGAAATGAACTAGAACTGAACTAGAACTGAACTGAAACTGAACTAAAAATGAACTAGAACTGGAGTTAAAATTTTACTCGAACTAAACTAAAACTGATCTGGTTCTGAAAAAACAGAAGTGAACTAGAACTGAGCTGGGACTGATCCACAGCTTAAGAAATTAGATCTTCTAGAAGTTAACAGGAACTTAACTTGGAACAGATTTCAAGAACTAATCTATAATTGATGTTAATTTGGCCGCGGGCTGAGCCAGAACTGATTTGCAACTAATGCAGAACTGAAGAATTTGAACTTAAATCTGAATTAGAATATGAACTAAGGTCTGAACTAGAATCTAAACAAGATTTGAACTGAAATCTCAATCAGAATTTGAACTGGAATCTGACTAAAATCTGCGGTAGAATCTAAACTAAAATCTGTACTAGGATTTTGGAATAAAATCTACATTTGAATCTGTACAAGAATCTCGATTAGAATCTAAACTGGAATTTGAACTTGAATCTAAATTAGAATGTGAACTAAAATCTGAACCAGGATTTGAACTGGAATCTGACTAGAATCTGAACTAAAATTGTACTAGAATCTGAATCTGAGCTAAATTGTACTAAAATTTGTACTAGGATTTTGGAATAGAATTTACATTTAAATCTAAACTAGAATCTGGACTAGATTCTTAACTTGAATCTGAACTAGAATTTGAAATGGAATCTGAGCTTGAATCTGAATAAGAATCTGTACTAAAATCTGAATAAGAATCTGAACTAGAACATGCACTAGAATCTAAACTGGGATCTGAACAAGAATCTAAATTAGAATGTGAAATAGAGTCTGAACTAGAATCTGCATTAAAATGTGAACTGAATTCTGAACCAGAATTTGAACTGGAATTTGACTTTAATCAAAAGTACATTCTTAAATAAAGTTGAAATAAAACTGCTGTTTAACTGATCTAGAATTGAGGTAAAAGCAGGTCTTAAACTTGTGCAAAACTGAAAGAAGAACTCATATAATCTTCAACGAGAACTGAAGTAATGTGATTTAAATTGAACTGGAACTAAGAGACACAGACCTTAAGTACAATTGATCTAGAAGTGAAGTAGAACTGAACAAAATTGAAAACTGAACATTAACTGATCTACAACTGATCTTCAAAATGATGAAAGACTTTATAATGTTTATTCCTAAGATTTCATAACACTTAGTTTCAATATATGTTGACACTCATTTACTTAAGTATTTTCCTCTTTATCGAAATAAAAGATCATTTAAAGATTTTCGCATTTATTTCTTTTTTCTTAAACCATAAATCAGTGAATACGTGAATGAAAGAAAATATTTGAATTCTATTTTTATGAAAATGTGAATAAAACAGATTCCGCTTATTTTTTTCCGAATAATCTTTAACCTTGAACACCGAATAAATTTTTTTTATTTATTTTCCTTTATCTCTGGCAACTAAATTCCATTTCAAAAAAAAAAAAAATCATGTATTTGGGTCTTTTTCACAAAAACCAGCAAAAAAAGATTATTACTATTGAATATCGAAATGAATATAAAATATATAAAAAATATAAATATATATTTTCTTATGTCTGTGTGTTTGTATATAAAACAAAGACGACAAAATAATCTATCCAAAACAATGCTACACGTGACATTTTGTTTTGTATGGGGAAGTATATGACCGTCCGTCTGTCTGTCTGTCTTTCCCTATATGTATTTTTTTTTCCAGATATTTTTGTTTATTTTATTTTTTCTTTCAAATGACGCAGGAGAACAAACAATTAAATGGAAATAGAAAAAAAAAATAACAAAAATAAAATAAATAAAATAAAATAATTTCTTTCATTTTGTTCATTATTTTGTTTTGTTTTTTCTTATCTTTAAATCAATATTCTACAGTCTAATATTTTTCAAATTTTCAATTAAATTTTAAATTTATTAATTTTTTTTATTTAAAATTTCAAATCCATTTTCAATTTATTCCACTGTTCTTTTTGTTAATTTCGATATTTGGAGAAATTTTTGTAGCACAATTCACACACCTTCTTTTCTTTCCTCATTATTTTCTCTATTGTGGATCTAAAATAGCTCAAGTACATTTGTTAATTTTTTGCTTTTTTCTAAATTGTTAACAAGAATTTTAAGTAAAATTAATTTTTTATTTTTAGACAAGATTTTCAAATAAAAAAAGGTGACCTGAGACATTTCTGTTTTCGATTCGAAATAAGTATGAATTATTTCGAATTGAAATCAAAATATTTAATTAAAATTAAACGTTCCGATATGTTAGTCCGTATATTAAAGACTATATAATCTGTATTATAGACTAGTCTATAATCTATATTAGACTAGTCTATAATCTGTATTATAGACTAGTCTATAATCTGTATTATAGACTAGTCTATAATCTGTATTATAGACTAGTCTATAATCTGTATTATAGACTAGTCTATAATCTGTATTATAGACTAGTCTATAATCTGTATTATAGACTAGCTATAATCTGTATTATAGACTAGTCTATATAATCTGTATTATAGACTAGTCTATAATCTGTATTATAGACTAGTCTATAATCTGTATTATAGACTAGTCTATAATCTGTATTATAGACTAGTCTATAATCTGTATTATAGACTAGTCTATAATCTGTATTTATAGACTAGTCTATAATCTGTATTATAGACTAGTCTATAATCTGTATTATAGACTAGTCTATAATCTGTATTTATAGACTTGTCTATAATCTGTATTATAGACTTGTCTATAACTGTATTATAGACTTGTCTATAATCTGTATTATAGACTGTCTATAATCTGTATTATAGACTTGTCTATAATCTGTATTATAGACTTGTCTATAATCTGTATTATAGACTTGTCTATAATCTGTATTATAGACTTGTCTATAATCTGTATTATAGACTTGTCTATAATCTGTATTATAGACTTGTCTATAATCTGTATTATAGACTAGTCTATAATCTGTATTATAGACTAGTCTATAATCTGTATTATAGACTAGTCTATAATCTGTATTATAGACTAGTCTATAATCTGTATTATAGACTTAGTCTATAATCTGTATTATAGACTTCTATATAATCTGTATTATAACTTGTCTATAATCTGTATTATAGACTTGTCTATAATCTGTATTATAGACTTGTCTATAATCTGTATTATAGACTTGTCTATAATCTGTATTATAGACTAGTCTATAATCTGTATTATAGACTAGTCTATAATCTGTATTATAGACTAGTCTATAATCTGTATTATAGACTAGTCTATAATCTGTATTATTAGACTAGTCTATAATCTGTATTATAGACTAGTCTATAATCTATATTATAGACTAGCTATAAATCTGTATTATAGACTAGTCTATAATCTGTATTATAGACTTGTCTATAATCTCTGTATTATAGACTTGTCTATAATCTGTATTATAGACTTGTCTATAATCTGTATTATAGACTGTCTATAATCTGTATTATAGATTTCTATAATCTGTATTATAGACTTGTCTATAATCTGTATTATAGACTAGTCTATAATCTGTGTATTATAGACTAGTCTATAATCTGTATTATAGACTAGTCTATAATCTGTATTATAGACTTGTCTATAATCTGTATTATAGACTTGTCTATAATCTGTATTATAGACTTGTCTATAATCTGTATTATAGACTAGTCTATAATCTGTATTATAGACTGTCTATAATCTGTATTATAGACTAGTCTATAATCTGTATTATAGACTAGTCTATAATCTGTATTATAGACTAGTCTATAATCTGTATTATAGACTAGTCTATAATCTGTATTATAGACTGTCTATAATCTGTATTATAGACTTGTCTATAATCTGTATTATAGACTTGTCTATAATCTGTATTATAGACTTGTCTATAATCTGTATTATAGACTAGTCTATAATCTGTATTATAGACTAGTCTATAATCTGTATTATAGACTAGTCTATAAAATCTGTATTATAGACTAGTCTATAATCTGTATTATAGACTAGTCTATAATCTGTATTATAGACTAGTCTATAATCTGTATTATAGACTTGTCTATAATCTGTATATAGACTTGTCTATAATCTGTATTATAGACTTGTCTATAATCTGTATTATAGACTTGTCTATAATCTGTATTATAGACTTGTCTATAATCTGTATTATAGACTAGTCTATAATCTGTATTATAGACTAGTCTCATAATCTGTATTATAGACTTGTCTATAATCTGTATTATAGACTTGTCTATAATCTGTATTATAGACTTGTCTATAATCTGTATTATAGACTTGTCTATAATCTGTATTATAGACTTGTCTATAATCTGTATTATAGACTTGTCTATAATCTGTATTATAGACTTGTCTATAATCTGTATTATAGACTTGTCTATAATCTGTATTATAGACTTGTCTATAATCTGTATTATAGACTAGTCTATAATCTGTATTATAGACTAGTCTATAATCTGTATTATAGACTAGTCTATAATCTGTATTATAGACTAGTCTTATAATCTGTATTATAGACTTGTCTATAATCTGTATTATAGACTTGTCTATAATCTGTATTATAGACTTGTCTATAATCTGTATTATAGACTTGTCTATAAAATCTGTATTATAGACTTGTCTATAATCTGTATTATAGACTTGTCTATAATCTGTATTATAGACTTGTCTATAATCTGTATTATAGACTTGTCTATAATCTGTATTATAGACTTGTCTATAATCTGTATTATAGACTTTGTCTATAATCTGTATTATAGACTTGTCTATAATCTTATTATAGACTTGTCTATAATCTGTATTATAGACTTGTCTATAATCTTATTATAGACTTGTCTATAATCTGTATTAGAACTTGTCTATAATCTGTATTATAGACTTGTCTATAATCTGTATTATAGACTTGTCTATAATCGTATTATAGACTTGTCTATAATCTGTATTATAGACTTGTCTATAATCTGTATTATAGATTTGTCTATAATCTGTATTATAGACTTGTCTATAATCTGTATTATAGACTTGTCTATAATCTGTATTATAGACTTGTCTATAATCTGTATTATAGACTAGTCTATAGTCTATATAATAGACGATTAAACCTATGACCAATCGATAATGGATCTTATACTTTTAACCCAGTGATCACCTATAGATCTTTTCTAGAAATTGCCGGTAATACTGGGACTATCCATCCTAAGGAACCCCGGTTTTGGGTCTCCCGTTCTGCATGACTTGGCTAAAACTTGTTGATCATCCTCTTCATCTTCGCATTTCAATGTGTACTTTTCATAATTATTTCAGGGGTAATTGGGTTGGTGGCTACTACTTTACGCTTAGACGGTGTGGTCCCGAGCCAGTAGCTTGCGTGTCGCCAAAATTCACAAGATTTCATGTACTTGTTTTGTTAACTGATCGTTAGTTTTCATTTTTTTTTTTTTTCCTTTTTCATGTCTGCCTCCTGGAGATGTATCTTAATCATTCGTCCCCTTTGATTTGTTGATTTGCCAAACCGGGAAATTAAAATGCTATTGAATCTTTAAAAGACTGCGGTTCAGAAATCATTTATCATTTCGGATTTATAATTCCATTAAATATAGGAACTTTGGTACGCATTGATAGTGATGGGATTTAGATGGCAAAATGTTTGGACTTTTTTAATATTCTCTGCCTGTCCTGCATCCCTCCATATTGTGCTTCCAAACTAGTAGAATTGGCTGAAATCTTTAAGCTCCTAAACATTTCAAAATTTGAATTTTAAGGGTCTAAAGAGACGTAATAAAAAAAACCTCGGAGATGATGTTAAGGGGTCTGAAATTTAGTATTATTCAAAAGGGCTCCCTGGGAGTTTTACTTTCTCCCCAAACGTAACGGAGAAAGCAAACTAAAACGGAAGTATTTTTTTAAAGAGGACTAGAATTTAGAGTCATATTAGGTCAAAGTTTATCTCTTGCCTTTTTCTTATTAAATATCTCTAATTGCCAGCTTTTTTCCCAAGTTTACATAATAAATAAGACATAAAGAGAATTTGTGCTGCTTGTGAAATTATTTAGTCATAAAAAATTCACATATGAACAACAACATATATATTTATACTTTAGATAAATATTGTCTAAATATTATAAAAAAAAACGACGTTAAGGCAAAGGCGACGTTTGCGAAAAAAGATATCACCACCAAAAGCACACACCCACCTAAACTTGCTCATGCACTGACTCCTCGTCACACCATTTATGAGAATTTTTATTTTTCATTATTTTTCAACGGTCATATGCTTAATGTTATAAACACACAAACATATACACTTGGATACTACGTAGACAAAGTTACGTAGTATAATCTCGAGTATACGTAATATTAATAGC
>PYHX02000413.1:81655448-81673942 GCA_004302925.2 Cochliomyia hominivorax | reverse complement strand
CTTTCCCCAAAAAACAATTGGCTTCTGCAAATCAATTGAAATACTACTTCAATAATGTTTGTGGGAAATTCATTTAATATATTCAGTAGTTTAAACGTTAAAGAATTTATTTCAGTTTGGACTTCCATTATCTAGAGGGTCTCCAACTTTGGTGCGCTCTTCTTATCCTTGGAAACACTAGACCATAAAGCTTTTCCAGATCAATAAAAAAAATACCTCAAGAATGTTAGAAAAAATTTCATTAGAAAATTTTCATTACATTCCAAGTTACCAGATTATTTCCAAAAAAGCGTTTTATGTGCTCCATTACCATGAAGTGACTAAGTTAGGGGGTTCTCTCGCTGTTCCCTGGCAACAGTAGTTTTATAAAAACTTCTGCAAATCAATAGCATACTACTTCAGGATTGTTAGTATGGAAATTTCATTAAGAATATTCAGTACAACCAAAGTTACCGGATTATTTCCAAAAAAAACGTTTAAACACCAGTACTAACGTTTTTTTTTAGAAAATTACATTTCTTGGGAAATTTAAAATAAAAATTTTATAATTTTTTTATTCATAATTTTTTCTTATTCTATTTAAAATCTGCATTAAAATAATTTATTATATATATATTTTTTTTTGTTATAAAAAAATGCGACATTTTTACGTTTACGTTTTGTTTATTTTTATTTTTTTTTCGAAATTAATTATATCTCACATTACGAAGTAATAAAATTAAATTAACTGAAAAAAAAACATGTGAATTGTACTATATGATGAATTTTTCTTTACTCTTTACTTAACTATCTACTAGTATTTCATCAAGTGCTGTTTAATATTACGTATACTCGAATTATACTACGTAACTTTGTCTACGTAGTATCCAAGTGTAGTTTGTTGTGTGTTTATAACATTAAGCATATGACCGTCTGAAAAATAATGAAAAATAAAAATTCTCATAAATGTGTGACGAGGAGTCAGTGCATGAGCAAGTAGTTTAGGTGGGTGGTGTGCTTTTGGTGGTGATATCTTTTTCGCAAACGTCGCCTTTGCCTTAACGTCGTTTTTTTATAATATTTAGACAAATATTTATCTAAAGTATAAATATATATGTTATTGTACATATGTGACTTTTTTATGACTAAATAATTTCACAAACACAAAATTCTCTTTATGTCTTATTTATTATGTAAACTTTGGGAAAAAAAGCTGGCAATTAGAGATATTAAATAAGAAAAATCGGCAAGAGATAACTTTGACCTAATATGACTCTAAATTCTAGTCCTCTTAAAAAAATACTTCCGTTTTAGTTTGCTTTTTCCGTTACGTTTGGGGAGAAAGTAAAACTCCCAGGGAGCCCTTTTGAAATAATACTAAATTTCCAGACCCCTTAACACCATCTCCGAGGTTTTTTATTACGTCTCTTTAGACCCGTAAAAATTCAAATTTGAACCAGTGTTTAGGAGCTTAAAGATTTCAGCCAATTCTACTAGTTTGGAAGCAACAATATGGGAGGGATGCAGGACAGGCAGAGAATATTAAAAAGTCCAAACATTTGGCCATCTAAATCGCATCACTATCAATGCGTACCTAAAGTTCCTATATTAATGGAATTATAAATCCGAAATGATAAATGATTTCTGAACCGCAGTCTTTTAAAGATTCAATAGCATTTCTAATTTCCCGGTTTGGCAAATCAAACAAATCAAAGGGGACGAATGATTAAGATACATCTCCAGGAGGCAGACAAATGAAAAAAATGAAAAAAAATGAAAACTAACCGATCAGTTAACAAAACAAGTACATGAAATTCTTGTGAATTTTGACGACACGCAAGCTACTGGGCTCGGGACCGACACCGTCTAAGCGTAAGTAGTAGGCCACCAACCCAATTACCCTGAAATAATTATGACAAAAGTACAACATTGAAATGCGAGATGAAAGAGGATGATCCAACAAGTTTAGCCAAGTCATGCAGAACGGGAGACCCAAAAACCGGGTTCCTTAGGATGGATAGTCCCCAGTATTACCCGCAATTTCTAGAAAAGATCTATAGGTGATCACTGGGTTAAAAGTATAAAGATCCATTATCGATTGGTCAATAGGTTAATCGTCTATTATATAGACTATAGACTAGTCTATAATACAGATTATAGACAAATCTATAATACAGATTATAGACAAGTCCTATAATACAGATTATAGACAAGTCTATAATACAGATTATAGACAAGTCTATAATACAGATTATAGACAAGTCTATAATACAGATTAATCATGACAAGTCTATAATACAGATTATAGACAAGTCTATAATACAGATTATAGACAAGTCTATAATACAGATTATAGACAAGTCTATAATACAGATTATAGACAAGTCTATAATACAGATTATAGACAAGTCTATAATACAGATTATAGACAAGTCTATAATACAGATTATAGACAAGTCTATAATACAGATTATAGACAAGTCTATAATACAGATTATAGACAAGTCTATAATACAGATTATAGACAAGTCTATAATACAGATTATAGACAAGTCTATAATACAGATTATAGACAAGTCTATAATACAGATTATAGACAAGTCTATAATACAGATTATAGACAAGTCTATAATACAGATTATAGACAAGTCTATAATACAGATTATAGACAAGTCTATAATACAGATTATAGACAAGTCTATAATACAGATTATAGACAAGTCTATAATACAGATTATAGACAAGTCTATAATACAGATTATAGACTAAGTCTATAATACAGATTATAGACTAGTCTATAATACAGATTATAACTAGTATATAGTTAAGACTAGTCTATAATACAGATTATAGACTAGTCTATAATACAGATTATAGACTAGTCTATAATACAGATTATAGACTAGTCTATAATACAGATTATAGACTAGTCTATAATACAGATTATAGACTAGTCTATAATACAGATTATAGACTAGTCTATAATACAGATTATAGACTAGTCTATAATACAGATTATAGACTAGTCTATAATACAGATTATAGACTAGTCTATAATACAGATTATAGACTAGTCTAAATACAGATTTAGACAGTCAAATACAGATTATAGACTAGTCTATAATACAGATTATAGACTAGTCTATAATACAGATTATAGACTAGTCTATAATACAGATTATAGACTAGTCTATAATACAGATTATAGACTAGTCTATAATACAGATTATAGACTAGTCTATAATACAGATTATAGACTAGTCTATATATACAGATTATAGACTAGTCTATAATATACAGATTATAGTCTTTAATATACGGACTAACATATCGGAACGTTTAATTTAATTAAATATTTTGATTTCAATTCGAAATAATTCATACTTATTTCGAATCGAAAACAGAAATGTCTCAGGTCACCTTTTTTTATTTGAAAATCTTGTCTAAAATAAAAATTAATTTTACTTAAAATTCTTGTTAACAATTTAGAAAAAAGCAAAAATTAACAAAATGTACTTGAGCTATTTTTAGATCCACAATAGAGAAAATAATGAGGAAAGAAAAGAAGGTGTGTGAATTGTGCTACAAAAATTTCTCCAAATATCGAAATTAACAAAAAGAACAGTGGAATAAATTGAAAAATGGATTTGAAATTTTAAATAAAAAAAATTAATAAATTTAAAATTTAATTGAAAATTTGAAAAATATTAGACTGTAGAATATTGATTTAAAGATAAGAAAAAACAAAACAAAATAATGAACAAAATGAAAGAAATTATTTTTATTTTATTTATTTTATTTTTGTTATTTTTTTTTCTATTTCCATTTAATTGTTTTGTTCTCCTGCGTCATTTGAAAGAAAAAAATAAAATAAACAAAAATATCTGGAAAAAAATACATATAGGGAAAGACAGACAGACAGACGGACGGTCATATACTTCCCCATACAAAACAAAATGTCACGTGTAGCATTGTTTTGGATAGATTATTTTGTCGTCTTTGTTTTATATACAAACACACAGACATAAGAAAATATATATTTATATTTTTTATATATTTTTATATTCATTTCGATATTCAATAGTAATAATCTTTTTTTGCTGGTTTTTTGTGAAAAAGACCCAAATACATGATCTTTTTTTTTTTGAAATGGAATTTTAGTTGGCCAGAGATAAAGGAAAATAAATAAAAAAAATTATTCGGTGTTCAAGGTTAAAGATTATTCGGAAAAAAAATAAGCGGAATCTGTTTTATTCACATTTTCATAAAAATAGAATTCAAATAATTTCTTCATTCACGTATTCACTGATTTATGGTTTAAGAGAAAAAAATATATGCGAAAATCTTTAAATGATCTTTAATTTTGATAAAGAGGAAAATACTTAAGTAAATAAGTGTCAACATATATTGAAACTAAGTGTTATGAAATCTTAGGAATAAACATTATAAAGTCTTTCATCATTTTGAAGATCAGTTATAGATCAGTTTCTTGTTCAGTTTTCAATTTTGTTCTAGTTCAGTTCTACTTCACTTCTAGATCAATTGTACTTAAGGTCTGTGTCTCTTAGTTCCAGTTCAATTTAAATCACATTCACTTCAGTTCTCGTTGAAGATTATATGAGTTCTTCTTTCAGTTTTGCACAAGTTTAAGACCTGCTTTTACCTCAATTCTAGATCAGTTAAACAGCAGTTTTATTTCAACTTTATTTAAGAATGTACTTTTGATTAAAGTCAAATTCCAGTTCAAATTCTGGTTCAGAATTCAGTTCACATTTTAATGCGGATTCTAGTTCAGACTCCATTTCACATTCTAATTTAGATTCTTGTTCGGATCCCAGTTTAGATTCTAGTCCATGTTCTAGTTTCATATTCTTATTCAGATTTTAGTACAGATTATACTTCAGATTCAAGCTCAGATTCCATTTCAAATTCTAATTTAGATTCTAGTTTAGATTCAAGTGTAGATTCTAGTCCAAAATCCTAGTACAGATTTTAGTACAGTTTAGCTCAGATTCAGATTCTAGTACAGTTTTAGTTCAGATTCTAGTCAGATTCCAGTTCAAATCCTGGTTCAGATTTTAGTTCACATTCTAATTTAGATTCAAGTTCAAATTCCAGTTTAGATTCTAATCGAGATTCTGGTACAGATTCAAATGTAGATTTTATTCCAAAATCCTAGTACAGATTTTAGTTCAAATTCTACCGCAGATTTTAGTCAGATTCCAGTTCAAATTCTGATAGAGATTTCAGTTCTTGTTTAGATCCTAGTTCAGACCTTAGTTCATATTCTAATTCAGATTTTAGTTCAAATTCTTCTTCAGAATTAATTCAGTTTTGCATCAGTTGCAGATCAGTTTTGGCTCAGCCCTCGGTCAATTTAACGTCAATTATAAATTAATTCTAGGAATCTGTTCCAAGTTAAGTTCCTGTTTACTTCTAGTAGATCTAATTTCTTAAGCTGTGGATCAGTCCCAGCTCAGTTCTAGTTCACTTCTGTTTTTTTTGGAACCAGATCAGTTTTAATTTAGTTCGAGTAAAATTTAAACTCCAGTTCTAGTTCATTTTTAGTTCAGTTTCAGTACAGTTCTAGTTCAGTTCTAGTTCATTTCAAGTTTAGTTCTTGTTCAGTTTTAATTCAGTTTAAGTTTAGTTGTAGTTCAGTTCTAGTTCAGTTCTAGTTCATTTCTAGTTCGGTTCCAGTTCAGTTTTAATTCAGTTTAAGTTTAGTTGTAGTTCAATTCTAGTTCAGTTCTAGTTCAGTTTTAGTTCAGTTCTAGTTCAGTTCTAGTTCAGTTTTAATTCAGTTTAAGTTTAGTTGTAGTTCATTTCTAGTTCGGTTCCAGTTCAGTTCTAGTTCAATTTTAGTTCAGTTGTAATTCAGTTTAAATTCAGTTGTAGTTCAATTCTAGTTCAGTTCTAGTTCAGTTTTAGTTCAGTTCTAGTTCAATTGTAATTCAGTTTAAGTTCAGTTGCAGTTCAGTTCTAGTTCAGTTCTTGTTCAGTTCTTGTTGAGTTCTAGTTCAGTTCTAGTTAAATTCCAGTTCAGTTGTAATTCAGTTTAAGTTCAGTTGTAGTTCAATTCTAGTTCAGTTCTAGTTCAGTTCTTGTTCAGTTCTAGTTCAGTTTAAGTTCAGTTTTAGTTCAGTTGTAGTTCAGTTGTAGTTCAGTTTTAGATCAGTTGCAGATCAGTTCTACTTCAGCTGTTATTTAGTTTCAGTTTATTTCTAGTTCACTTTTAGTTCAGTTCTAGTTCAGTTCTAGTTCAGTTCTAGTTTAGTTTTACTTTAGTTCAAGTTTAGTTCTTGTTCAGTTTTAGTTCACTTTTAGTTCAGTTCTAGTTCAGTTCTAGTTCAGTTTTAATTCAGTTTAAGTTTAGTTGTAGTTCAGTTCTAGTTCATTTCTAGTTCGGTTCCAGTTCAGTTCTAGTTCAATTCTAGTTCAGTTGTAATTCAGTTTAAATTCAGTTGTAGTTCAGTTCTTGTTCAGTTCTTGTTGAGTTCTAGTTCAGTTCTAGTTAACTTCCAGTTCAGTTGTAATTCAGTTTAAGTTCAGTTGTAGTTCAATTCTAGTTCAGTTCTAGTTCAGTTTTAGTTCAGTTTTAGTTCAGTTGTAGTTCAGTTTTAGATCAGTTGCAGATCAGTTCTACTTCAGCTGTTATTTAGTTTCAGTTTATTTCTAGTTCACTTCTAGTTCAGTTCTAGTTCAGTTCTAGTTCAGTTCTAGTTCAGTTCTAGTTTAGTTTTACTTTAGTTCAAGTTTAGTCCTTGTTCAGTTTTAGTTCACTTTTAGTTCAGTTCTAGTTCAGTACTAATTCTCTTCGAGTTATTTTCTGAACCAATTCTAGTTCAGTTTGAATTCTACTTCAGTTCGAATTCGGTTCCAATTGCGATTAATTGAGTTTTAGATCAAATCTGCATCAGGTTTAATTCTTTTCTGAATCAGTTCTTGTGAAGTTCTGAATCGTTAGTACAGTTCTAATTCATTTAGTTGTGAAGGGTATTTCTGATTCGTCCCCGCCGAATATTTACACTTCTCCACTTCAACAGCTCAACGACTTTTGCTTTAAAAAAAATTCCCTTCAAAGTATCGAATGTCTCAATTGTAATTCTTTTCATTTGTAATTATTCACATTAAAACTACTGAGAAAATTATTTTAAATGAATTTTTAAAATTCATTATTTAGAATTTAAATTCACTCAAGTCTGACTTTTTCAGTGCGTTTGATCTTTTTTTAATTCAATGAACTTTTTTCTTTAAAAATTTACATAAAATCGTTTCAATTCAATTAAATTAATTGTGAATTTATTTCTTTAAACTTTGTTTTATTTGTTATTTAAATAATTTAAAAGTTAATAAATTTATTCGGAAGAAAAAGAATCGTTTTTAATCGTTTTTAATCGTTTTTAATAAGGACAATTATAATTTAATTGATGGAAATGTTATTCTGTTTATGATTTG
Organism: Cochliomyia hominivorax; assembly: GCA_004302925.2. Taxonomy (NCBI): domain Eukaryota; kingdom Metazoa; phylum Arthropoda; class Insecta; order Diptera; family Calliphoridae; genus Cochliomyia; species Cochliomyia hominivorax. Next base: position 81,666,505 of record PYHX02000413.1, on the reverse strand, counting down.
TTTTTTGTTTACGGAAACTTTTAGGTTATAAATTTAGAGGGAAATCACTTGAATGATTCAACTGTTAAAGACCTTCTTAAATATATTCCGAAATCGTTTTCAACTTTATCAAAAATATATATTATTTTCGCCACTTTATATTTATTTGTAGTTCCAAAAACATATTTTTAAATTTTCTTGAAACTAAAATTATTTATTTCAAATTTTTATTCTTTATTTTGTAGTTCAATGTCAAACATCCTTTTCTTGTTCTCTTTCATTCATTCATTTATTTTCTTCTTTTCTTCTTCAACAATAATAAAAATCAAAATCAAAAATTGAATTATTATTCATTCCACTTTGTGTCTTGCGTAAATGTCGGAATTAACTCATAAACACGTAAACAAATGTTTATTAGTGATTTTTTTATTTATTAAAATTTGTTTTTGTTTAAAAAAAAAACACAGTAAGTGAAATAATTAATGTGACAGTTAGAATGACAGATAGAATGAGCAGAACTAGAAATGAACTGGAACTGAATTAAACCTGAACTATAACTAAACTTGAATTGAACTAGAACTTAATTAGAACTGAACTGGAAATGAACTGGAACTGAACTAAAACTGAAATAAAACTGAACTAAGACTGAACTAAAACTGAGCTAGAACTAAACTTGAATTGAAGTAGAACTAAAATAGAACTGAACTTGAATTGAAGGAGAACTAAAATAGAACTGAACTGGAACTTAATTAGAAATGAACTAGAACTGAACTGGAACTGAACTAAAACTGAACTAGAACTAAACTTGAATTGAAGTAGAACTAAAATAGAACTGAACTAGAACTTAATTAGAATGGAACTAGAACTGAACTGGAACTGAACTAAAAAGGAACTAGAATTGAACTAGAACTGAACTGGAACTGAACTAAAACTGAACTAGAACTAAACTTGAATTGAAGTAGAACTAAAATAGAACTGAACTAGAACTTAATTAGAATGGAACTAGAACTGAACTGGAACTGAACTAAAAAGGAACTAGAATTGAACTAGAACTGAACTGGAACTGAACTAAAACTGAACTAGAACTAAACTTGAATTGAAGTAGAACTAAAATAGAACTGAACTAGAACTTAATTAGAATGGAACTAGAACTGAACTGGAACTGAACTAAAAAGGAACTAGAATTGAACTAGAACTGAACTGGAACTGAACTAAAACTGAATTAGAACTAAACTTGAATTGAAGTAGAACTAAAATAGAACTGAACTAGAACTTATTTAGAAATGAACTAGAACTGAACTAAAAAGGAACTAGAAATGAACTAGAACTGAACTGGAACTAATTTGGAATTGATTTAAAAATGACTTCAATGACTTCAAATAAAATTGTTGATAAACAAAATTAAATTGTTGGATAAATTTAACAAAAAAGTGGGTCAATTTATAAGTAATTAAATCAAGAAACAAATAAATTATATTTTCCCTAAAACAATTTTTATTAATCTAAAGAAATAATGAAAATTAATTTGTAATGACTTTCAAATTCCACCACTTAAAGTCTAAACATAAAAATGGATGTAAATGTGTGCAGCAACAATTTCCACCAAAAAATATATTTTTCAGATATAGAAAAAATTGACAACAAAATGACACTAATTTTTCTCACACTTAATTTTATTCCAGATCATTAAATAAATGTTTTAAAGGGAAAAAGACTTTAATTGTAAAACTTACATATGGTTTTTTCTGGATCAAATTAAATTTTTAATTCAACTAAAATCAATTAATTTTTATCAATTAAATTTTGTTTAGAATCAAACAAACTTGAAACTTTTTTAATTTCACAAAAATGATTTTCGAACATTTTTTCAATTTGATATTTCGAAATTTTTTTCTCGCAAATTTTATTTTAATTTTTTTCTAATTTCACTTCAATTGTTGCTTTTTGTAATTTTTAACAATTTTTGTCAAAGATTTTTTTTAATATTTTATGAACACAAATGTCTGGATGTTAGTTAGCGACTAAACTGAAAGTTACGCTGTTTTAAATAAGGTTTTTGTAACAAAAAAAAAACTAACTAAAACACTCGTACATATTTAATACGTATTGATGGAAAAAGGAAAACATACAGTTATTCCTATATACCGGGCAGAGCTGGAAAATGTTAAATATTAGTGGTTTGAAAACGCATTTTGGGATATAATTCTTTAACTTTGAAAGTAGTAAATATTTTTTAAGGAAATTTTCCAAAAACATTCTTGAAATGTCTTTCAATTGATTTGCAAAAGCACAAGTTCTTAGAGGATCCAGGGATTGAAGGGTGTTTCTCCAAAGTGACCTCCCTCGGTTAAGAAAAAATTAAAATGTTAAAAAAAATCGTCAAAATTGTATTTATGTTTGAATTGAAAAGAAATTTTATACCCTTAAAGTCCTAATGATTCTCTACAAAAATAAATTAAAACACATATACAAAATATCTCTTTTAGTTTATGAGATATTTAGAGAAAATGTTCCATCATGCCAATGTCCTCCCCACATACCATTCACTGTCTTCGGAAGAGTAAAGTGTCCTGTTAATCTATAATACTCATGGTCTTCCCCACATCTGGGTCACCCCAAAGTATCCTTGTAATGCTGGCGACTATTCCGTTATTTCAAAGTGACCTGTATTTTTCTTTCGCACACGCTCTCAACTTCGTCTTTAATGCTTTAAACGTCATTGGATTTCATAGGTTTATATATTGGAGTCTTCTAGCAAAGATTGCTAGAGATCTCCCTGGTGTCCCGGTACCCATATTATTTGTACTCTCCCAACCTTGAAGTCTTCGTTGATGACATCACTTTGTACACCAGAGTAATTCTAAACAGGTTTGCGTGATTCACTTTAGCCCAAATCATGACTTCCTTAAACGCATGTACCTGCGTTTTTAGAAGCGTATTGTTGTTCGGTAGTCGGGGGGATATTCTGGTTTCCGGTTCTTCTTTAAGAAGACCCTTTCCTGTCGGATGTTTTCGCTTTCTGGAATTTTTCACCCAGAGTCTGGATTGTATTCTAGTGATGTGATCTATATCCCCGAATTATACACTCTTCCGATTCTTTATTTATAATTTTTTTCCATAACAAAGTTGAGAAATTCTTTAAAAATCTCCTTTTCCTTGAAACACTCCCAGCTCTGTGGAAAATAATGTCTGAAGGGAGAACCTTTTTGTATACACAGGATAACTTTCTCACGTTTTATAAACTGATTTTGTTTTTTTTCTTTTTTTTTTTTTTGTTCCATTTGTTCGGTTCTTCGTTAATGTAATTGTTGTTATAGTCCTTTGTTGCTTTTGTCATAATCGTAGGCGTCCTTTCGTTTGTAACTGTAAACGTTCATTATGTTCGTTTCAATTCGCTTTTTCGTGCTTTGGAATAAAAAGGAAACTCTCGCAAAATATTTCTATGACCTTTAACTATCCTTTTCTGCCGGTTTGTTATGACGGGGAGTAAATGACAGTAAATATACATATAAAAAAACAGTATCTAGATTTTCATCTACACATACAAACATATATTTATTAGAAACCCTACAGTTTGGAAGAGAGCAAAAGAATTAAACTGAATAAGAATCGAAATAGAACTGAACTTTGAAATGAACTGGAATTGAACTAGAATTTGAACCTGAATTTGAACTACAATTGAATTAGAACGGAATTTGAATCTAAACTAGAATCTGAAACGAAATCTGAATTAAAGTCTGGACTACAAATTGGACTAAAATCTGAATTGGAATCCGAACTAAAATCGGAATTAGAATCTGAATTAGAATCTGAACTAAAATCTAAACTATTGAAGCAGAACCGAAGTAGAACTGAACTAGAACTGAACTGAAATAGAACAGAACTAGATCTGAAGTAGAACCGAAGTAGAGCTAAACTAGAGCTGAACTAGAACTGAACTGAAATAGAACTGAACTTGAACTGAACTAAAATTGAAGTAGAACCGAAGTAGAGCTGAACTAGAGCTGAACTAGAACTGAACTGAACTAGAACTGAACTGAAATAGAACTGAACTGAAATAGAACTGAAGTAGAATCGAAGTAGAACTGAACTAGAACTACAACTGAGCTAGAACTCAACTGGAACTGAACTAGAAATGAACTGAACTAGAACTGAACTGAAACAGATCTGAAATAGAACTGAACTTGAACTGAACTAGAACCGAACTAGAACCGAACTAAAACTGAACTAGAACTGAACTACAACTGAATTAGAACCGAAGTAGAACTGAACTAGAACTACAACTGAGGTAGAACTCAAAGTGAACTGAACTAGAATTGAACTGAACTAGAACTGAACTAAAATAGAACTGAAATAGAACTGAATTAGAACCGAACTAAAACTGAACTTGAACTGAACTAGAACTGAATTAGAACCAGATCTAACATGTTTCTACAGAGGAGTGAGCCATAGTCTTCTTCTCATACCGTAGTTTATCTTCTTAATCTTCAGATCTACAGGGTTTCCTACATATTTACTTACGGTCTACGGCATTTTATGTTTCAATAGTGACGTCGTATGAACATTTTTCTCGTTTCGTTTTTCTTTCATTTTATACAGAAAAATCCAAGAAAACGTTTATGTATTTGTATTCGTCGTTTCGAAATGAAAAAAAAGAAAACATTTGATTTGTTTGGCGGGGTCTTACAGGTGTGACGTCATGGTTGGGTGCATTATTTAAGCGTTTACAAACAAATGAAAATAATTACAATATTTGGTGAAATTAAATTCAATTCTTTCCGGTTTGTTTACAATTTGTAGTTTCATTTTGGATGAAAAGAAATTAATTAATTTCCTGACTAATGGATTTTTTCGACCGCAATTTTGCAGGATATTTTAGACACCTTTTCAGTTCATTATGAATATTTTTAGTTAACAATTTTTAAAATGGAAATTTACGTTTGTCATTATTTTTATTCGTCACAGGGGATTTCAAAATTATAATGAGCAGAAAAATTAGTTCGATTCCAATAATACATCGGTTTAATTGTAGTTCTCGAACAGTTCAATATAAGTCCCAGTTCATTTTTATCTTAGTTCCAGTTTAGATTATACTTTCGATTTTAATTCCAATTTTAGATCAGTTTTCAGATCAGATTTTGGTTCAGATTGTATATCGATTTTAGTTCAGATTCTAGTTCGGTTCTAGTTTTATTCCTATTCAGTTCTAAATCAGTTTTAGTTCCGTTCTGGCTCAGTGTAAATCGTTATTAGTTCATTTCGACTTCATTTGTAGTTCATATTCTGATCAATATTTATTATTTTAGTTATGATTTTAGTTACGATTCTAGATTTGATTCTATTTCCGGTATCATTCTACACTTGTTATAGTTCTTTGTAAGTACTGGTTCAGAAAATCGATAACTAGTTCAGATTCTAGTTCAGATTTAAATATAGAAATAGAACCTCATCTAGAATATAGTTAGATTCTAGTTCAGATTCTATTTCAGATTCTAGTTCGGGTACTAATTTAGATTCAAGTTCAATGCTAAATTGGTTCAGTTATTTCAGACAAAAGTTCAGATTCTAATTCAGATTGTAGATAAGGTTTTAGTTCAGATTTAAGTTCAGTGTTAGCCCAGTTGTAGTTTAGGTTATGTAGTTCAGATTCTAATTCAGACTCTGTTCCAGATTCTAGTTAAGATTTCATTGCAGTTTGTAGTTCAGATTCTAATTAAAATTCTAGTTCAGGGTCGATTTCAGATTCTAGTTTAGAGTTTGTGGATGTGTTTTCAGTTCCTTAATCATTATCTTATTTTTTGAAATTTCGTTTTTTAAAAAAACTTTTGCCATTTGACTCCAACTGTCCAACAATGGACCACGAGGTATATTTTCTTCTTAGAAAATGGGTACAACTGATTTCATTTACGAATTTAAAATTTATCAGGTTTAAAGCGGTTTTGATCAGATTTGATATTTTTTTTTTTTTTTTTTTTGCTAAAATTTCAAAATATTGGAAATCTTAAATTAATTAAGATTTAGTTGGAAGTATACGATAAGATCTTGTGAATGAATTTTCTATATATTTTAAAAATTTTTGTTATCAACAATTATGATTTCAAAGTTTCAAAATTCAATTTCCTCAAAAGTTATTAATTCTCAGCTCTCCATAGTATAACTCTGGGTACATTTGGACTTGTCACTTGTCTAAAATCGAATATAGAATCCCATTTTAGATCTTTTTCGGATTAGAAATTTATTTTGGATAGTTTTATTAAATCTTTTTCCCTTGACTTTTTAATATTACATCATATATCAAATATCGTATATAGGTACCGATTCAATTTAGTCTCTTTTAATTCCTTTTTTTAACAACCATGAAATATTATGGTTGATGTCTTTGAAAAACCCCTTAGTAAAGCCTTAAACAATCATCTCAGCCTTAAACCATTATAGTAGTCGTATAGAGAACCTCAAATATTTTAGAGCAGTTCAGCACTAATATCGAGGGAAATTTAAACCCAAATAAGGGTAATTTATCGATAAATTCAAACATTTTTTACAAAATCGAATGACTGGTTCATGAATTTGCTAAATAAAAATTTTAAAAATCCCCTCACAATTTATTTCCTTCCATGAATATAAAAGTTAACAAATTTTACTTGGAGGGACTCAATTTTAAGTCGTTTTTTTATCTTATTATTAATATATTTATATAAGTATTTGGTATTGCTTCAAAGGTAAACACTTGAAAAATAATAATATGTTTATAAGATTTCGTTACAAGTAAATTTATTTAATAAATTTTCCAAAAAAATCGAAAATTTCTATTTTCGCTGTACTTTTGCCAAATGAAAAATTTATATTTGACTTCAAATAAAATCTCTATAAATAAAGTTATTATTATGAAATTTTTATATAATATAAACAAAATGGTCCTTTATGTAAAACACTAAACAGATTCCCAATTTTCTATTTCAAAATACCCAAAATTCCAATACCAATAAAAGCCTGTTTTAAAAATTTACTTTGTCCCACTAAATTAATCATTTTGACGTTAAAAGAGGCTTGATATTTTTCAAATTTTTTTGGTTATATAGCAAACATATATAGTTATATAATCATGGTACAATTTGCTTTAATTTAAGCTTTGAGCTTTTTCTTTTTCCTCAACAAAAATCTAAAAAAATATTTTTAAAATTATGAAAAATCTGATAGGGCTCCTGGGGTAAGTATTTCCCCAAATAAGCTCGCATTTGTTAACATTAAGAATTTTACTTAATGCAGAATCCTATACAGATTCCCACCTTTTTATTTCAAAATACCCAAAATTCCATTACCGATAAAAACTCTTTTTTCAAAAATTACTTTTTTTCATTAAACTGTTCATTTTGAGGGTAAAAGAAGCTTAATCCTTTCCAGATTTTTTAATTATATATCAAACATATGTAGTTATATAATCAAGGTATATTTTGTTTTAATTTTAACTTTCTCAAACGTTTTGCTTAAAAAGAAGATAATAAAATATATTTTTAAAATTTTCAAAATTCTGATAGGGCTAATGGGGAAAGTATTTCCCCAAATGACCTCGAATTTGTTTAATATGCATTTCCATTAAAAATTCTTTTAGTTGTGAAGAAAAAAATATAGTCCAAGAAAGAAAATGTTGTTTTTAAAAGCCAAAATGTAATGCCACCTTTTGGGAAAAATTAAAAAAAAATCTTTATAAAATTTGGGAATAATATAACTTTCATTGGAACCATATTGGTATTATTGGTATATATTCTAGAAAATATTTTTTATTATTTTAGAATGTTTACGGTTCCAAATTGTGCCCACCGAGTTTAAAAATCTTAAATATGTCAGAATGAAAGTGGTTGACAATTTTATTTTGATATAAATATCCCTTAAACCATAAGAGATATCCTAGACATTTCAACACATGTTTTTTTAAGAATTGTAAGGACTATATATTTATTCGATTTTTAAGAAAATCAAATCAAATTTTGGTGAACTTTCTTAGAATTATGATGGACTACTTTAAAGGTTTTATTTTTTTTAACCGAGGTGAGCAACTTTGTAGGTCTATTCTTCGTTCCAGAGATTGACTTGAAACTTGTAATTAACCAAATCAATTGGAAAGCGTCTCAAGAATGTCTATGTGAAAATTCATTTAAACTTCTTAAGTAGTTTCAAAGTTATAGAATTAATTCCGAAAAAAATCTCATGAATGATTTTTTTTATTTCATTTACACAAGGTGAACAATTTAAAAGGTCCACTCTTCTTTATCTAGTCTCATTAAGCATATGCGCTGCTCCAAATCAATTGCAAAATATATAAAGAATAATCAAGAGAAATTTTATTAAAAAATATTAAGTAGTTTCAAAGTTATAGAATTAATTCCAAAAAAAAAGAAGTTTTCAAATTTATTTTTAACATAACCAAGATGAACAGATTTGGAGGTTCAGCCTTCGTGTTCTAGCCTCACTAAGAACATGTGAAGCTCCAAATCAATGGGAAAATACCTTAAGAATGTTTATATGAAATTTCATTTAAAAATATGAAGTTGTTTCAAAGTTACAGAATTAATTACCAAACATAGATTTGACTCTATTGTGCAATACAGACTGTCAACTTTTCTACAGTCTAGTGTATAATCTTGTCATTTATGTAGTTTTCAGTGAAGTGTATATTCTTCTTTATCATCTAGTCGATCACTTAACTTGTAGTCCAGCTTTTTTAAGTTTGATTGTTTTATTTTTCTTCATTACTTTCACAAGTATAATTGTAATAATGACACTTGAAAACGATCTTTGTCAGACAGTCAGTTAATCACCTTTTCTCTTTTATTATGCTTTTTTGTGGAATATGCCAAACAATCAAACACACACACACACATACACAAAATGCATTCAATTACAGAAGAGTTATAATCATGTAGCGATCAATTTACATCATCCTCATCCTTTTTTTCTCTGGTGAGAGAAGAATTTTATTTCGAAAAAAATGCATTCAAAACGACAGCTGCTTGTGTTTCCTTTAAACAACAACATTTTTGTTGTTGTTATTTTATTTTGATCTCATCTACCCTTGCTTTGATTGCGAAATAAAAGGGGAATATTTTAAGGATGTTTTGCATTTTTTAAAAAAAATGCACCCCTTTTTTTAAAAAAAGGATTTATAATCAACAAAAACAACAACAACAAAACTAATGCGATCATTCACTCTTCTTTAAAAAAGGGTGGTTTAGGCGGTCGATTTTTTTTGCCATAACAATTCAGCAGATGATAATGATTTTTCAAATTTTCTTTATCATCAACCCACTGTGCAATCAGCTAAAAAGTTCGTTATCCTCTTAAATATTGATAAACTAAAAAAAGAGATAGACGGACAGACAGACAGACAGTCATGTCTCATTTTTTATCATTCTAGAAGACTAATAATACACTTTTTTTTAAATCTATAGAATCATGGGTGCCATGATTAGATCATTGTTTCGCTAAGATGATCAGGATGCTGCTGTTGTTGTTGTTGCTATAACTAACATTTGATAAAGGACGATGATAATGCAATTTCTTATAGTTTCTGACAGACAGGAAATTCAAATAGAGATCTAAGAAAAAGGGTAGTTTTTATGAATATTTAGATATGGAATGATGATCGTTACTTTATATTAATATGATTTTTGACTTGTAATGCTTTTTTACATTTTTACAAAAACACAAGATAATTTGTTACGAAATTTCCCAAACTGGATAAAATTTCATTCATGAAATTGATATAAAACGAAACTGAAGTCAAAAAGAAAAGAAAAAGATTTAACTAATTATAACTCTAATTGAAAGTTTACAAACTCGACTACAAATTAGTATTTATGATTAATTTAAGATAAAAAACTAGTTTATTGTCTCGCCAATAGAGTAGTTTTTGTCTGCACTACGATCACTTTATAGTCTCCACTATAGACTAGTTTATAGTCTCCACTATAGACTAGTTTATAGTCTCCACTATAGACTAGTTTATAGTCTCCACTATAGACTAGTTTATAGTCTCCACTATAGACTAGTTTATAGTCTCCACTATAGACTAGTTTATAGTCTCCACTATAGACTAGTTTATAGTCTCCACTATAGACTAGTTTATAGTCTCCACTATAGACTAGTTTATAGTCTCCACTATAGACTAGTTTATAGTCTCCACTATAGACTAGTTTATAGTCTCCACTATAGACTAGTTTATAGTCTCCACTATAGACTAGTTTATAGTCTCCACTATAGACTAGTTTATAGTCTCCACTATAGACTAGTTTATAGTCTCCACTATAGACTAGTTTATAGTCTCCACTATAGACTAGTTTATAGTCTCCACTATAGACTAGTTTATAGTCTCCACTATAGACTAGTTTATAGTCTCCACTATAGACTAGTTTATAGTCTCCACTATAGACTAGTTTATAGTCTCCACTATAGACTAGTTTATAGTCTCCACTATAGACTAGTTTATAGTCTCCACTATAGACTAGTTTATAGTCTCCACTATAGACTAGTTTATAGTCTCCACTATAGACTAGTTTTTAGTTTCGTCAATAGACCAGTTTATAGTCTCATCCATGGAGCAGTTTATATTCTCATCTATTAAGTAGTTTATGGTCTCATCTTTAGACTTTATCTTTGTACATAGTCTCATATGTAGACTAGCCCATAGTTTTGTCTATAGACTAGTTGTAGACTAATTGATTGTTTCGTCTTTAGATTAATTGATAGTCTTGTCTTTAGACTAATTGATAATCTCGTCTTTTGACTAGTTAATAGCCTCGTCTATATACTAGTTTATAGTCTCATCTTTAGGTTCTATCCTAGTCCATAGTTCCGTATGTAGACTAGCCTATAGTTCCGCCTAAAGACTAGTTGATAGTCTCATCTATATACCAGTTCATAGTCTCAAATATAGAGTAATTAAGAGTCTCATCTTTAGGCTGTATTCTTGTTTATTGTCTCGTATGTAGACAAGTCTGTAGTCTCGATTATCGACTAGTTTATAATCTCGTCTTATAAGACTTACTCCTTATATCTTAATCTTAAGACTATTTTATACTCCT